>PVJN01026766.1:0-28729 GCA_004026805.1 Lasiurus borealis | reverse complement strand
CTGCAGGCCTGATCTCCCCCAATTGCCCTCTCCTGCTGACCTGGTCTCTCCCAACTGCCCTCCTCTGCCAGCTCAGTCACCTCTAACTACCCTCAGGCTTGCCTGGTCACCCCAACTGCCCTCCCCTGCAGGTCTGGTCCCCATCAACTACCCTCACCTGCAGTTCTGTCTCCTCCTCCCTAATTGCCCTCTCTTGCTGACCTGGTCTCCCCCAAATGCCCTCCTCTGCCAGCTCAGTCACCCCTAACTACCCTCAGGCTTGCCTGGTCACCCCAACTGCCCTCCCCTGCAGGCTTGGTCCCCATCAACTACCCTCACCTGCAGTTCTGTCTCCTCCTCCCTAATTGCCCTCTCTTGCTGACCTGGTCTCCCCCAAATGCCCTCCTCTGCCAGTCCAATCCCCCACAACTGCCATCCACTGCAGGCCTGGGTCCTCCCCCAATTGTCCTCCCCTGCAGGTCTTGTCTCAATCAAACTGCTCTCCCCTGCAGTCCTGGCCCTACCCCACTGTCCTCCCCTGTAGACCTGGATTATCCTCCCCACAACAGCCATGCCCTGCAGGTCTGGTCACCCCTAACTTCCCTCCACTGCAGGGCTGGTCCCCCCCTTAACTGTTCTCCCCTGCAGGACTGGCCCCTTGCCTCCCTGCCCCACTGCCCTCTCCTCCCAATATGCTCTCCCCCATCTGCTCTCCTCTACCAGCCCTGTCACCCCTAACTGCCCTCCCAGCTTGCCTGATCACCTACAACTGCCCTCTCTTGCTAGCCTGGTCTCCCCTAACAGCCCTCTTCTGTGGGCCTGGTTACCCCTAACTTCCCACAACTTTCTTCCCCTACTGCCATCTTGTGGCAGCCATATTGCAGCAGCGATCCTTTTCTACATGGGGGCAGCCATCTTTGACTACATGGAGGTGGCCATCTTGTGTCTTGGTGTGATGATCAATTTGCATATTATTCTTTTATTAGATAGAATGAACTTATCAGCTCTCCCTCATGGAGAAGAGCAGAATCCCTCTTGAATAAACACATTGAAAATAGAAAAACAACAAGAAAATAAAACATAAATGAGTTCCTATATACACCTCCCTCCAACCCTCAGAAAACTTAGCTAAGAAGGTGTCTTCAAAAATGAGAAAAGGGTTATTTACATTGCTTCCTCATTCAGACATTTTGTAGGCTTTCAAAGATAGTAACCAATCCAGAACACAGAGAGATTCTTCCCAGATATTCCCGGAAAAAGGAGGTGGGCTGGAGAGGAGGGCTCCTAGTGATTGCAACAACAGAAGCTAACATTTATTGAATAATTGCTGAGGGAGAGAGAGATTAGTTAAGTCACTTGCCCAGTGTTGCAGAGCTGTGGTTCTGCGCTAGGCACCTAGGCAGCCTGGGCATCACCCACTAGGCATTTCTGCCTCCCTGGGACACGTGGTGCCTCTCCAAACCCAGAAGATTAGAGAAGGCTTCCTAGTGAAAGTTATGCCTGATATGACTCTTGTGGAAGTAGCAATTCAATGTTTGAAGAAGAGATAGAAGTGGCCCAGAGCAGAAATAACATGTACAAATATTTCAAGCTTTGAGGTTACACAGTAAATTCAGTTAATCTCAAGGTATGCTGTGTCATTGGATTTAGAAACAGAAAACAGATGAGACTGGATATATGGAGAATAGTCACCTCATAGATGACTTTTATGTTTTATGATGAAGCTTGCACTTTATCCTGGAGAGTGAGGAAGTCACTGGAATATTTTAAACAGAGGAAATGAATGTCTTTGGATGACAGTGTAGAGGATCTGAGGTTGGGAGGAGATAAAATTAAAATTAAGGAGATCAGTCGGGGCTACTGTGATAATTGAGGTGAAAGAAAAAAATGTGAATTATAGCACTGGAGAAATGGGAACAAATTTAAGAAACATTTGGGAGAGGATTCTGTAAGATTCAGTAATGCAGGGAATGAGCACAAGTAAAGAATGAGAGGGTAATAGGAGAGTGTGAACTGAATTCTTAGTGGTCTTAAAGAGACACATTTTCTGACAGAGTTTTATTTTATTTTGTTTTGTTTTGTTGTTTTGCTTGCTTGATAGTATTATTTAGATTGTTATGTTAATTGTTATGTAATGCCAGGGAATTGTTTGGGTTTTACTAGGTAAAATTAAAAGAGATAAATTTGTCTCTTCCTTTAAAAAGATATTCAATGGATAGATAAGCTGCAAGATATGATAGAGTCTCAACAATGGTCATCAAAGGATTTGCTAAAGTGAGAACAAAGAGGTTAGGCCTCTGAGATTACCCAGGAGAATCATGGGTTCTCTTCCAAAGATGGAAATCAATAAGCCAAATTAAACTCACTGAAGTGTCCTGGGAAACAGGGGTCAGTGAAGCATACTGTCAACTTAGGACACAACATCTGAATTTTCAGGGTTGTTCAGGCGGATTGGAGCTAAACACAGCCAGTAACTGGAGAATAAATAAGTTATAGTTCTAGGTGTCTGGCAAGAGTAGAGAAAGGAAAAGTCTTCAGAAAAAAAAATAGCTCAGGGAAGAGTCATCCCAACAGGAGCTAGGGGTACATTCTAGAATGAAAGGGTGCAGTCCAGGCTTTTCATAGGGTTTGGGCAAACATGCTGGTGATTAGAGAATCCTGCCATTTCAGCCATTCTATCTCTTTCTACACATGAGGCTAGTTATCTGTTTACAAACCCAGTTCAGCTTGGCTAAGCAATTAGAAAGGGACATGTAGACACTGAAATGCACTGTCTCTCTCCTCCTTTTCACATCTTCCTTTCCAAGTGCTTGTGTCCTCCTTAATACACAGTGCTTTTATTCGCAGAACTGAGCCCTCATTTGGTGACACTCCATGCTCTGGATCTATACCAAATTGTCTCCTCTTTGCACCATTTAAAAAATTCTCTTTTTATTTACTATCACATTCCCTGAAGGTTCTGCCAGGTACCTGGGTAGGCAAAACAAGTCTGAAGAGTTTAGAGACTATGGGTTAGTCCTCCCAGATAACACTGGTATGTAAACAAATGCTTTTAGTGCTGGAGAGGAAATATGGTAGGAAACTTTTGGCTGTTTTCAAAATAGTTGTTCATTATATGTTTGTACTTCTTAAATAAAGCCATCTAAATTAAATTATTGTGTAATTTGCTTACATATACATCTGGTCTAGGCATTCAGTCTCTCAATTTCTCTCTGTTTCCTCCAAACTTTTTCTACCTCCCTTCCTCTCTTTCGTTCCTCTCTATCTCTGTTTCTCTGTATCTCTATCTCTCATCAGAGATATATATTCTCCAGCTAGCTATATGGAAATAATTGAATTGCATATTCTTCAATATTTCTTTATAGGTTTATGACAGTAAGTCTTTGAAATGTGTAGACTGTATTATCAGAGGTAAGTAAGAAAGCATAAGACACTTAAGAATTCATAAAACTTCTGCAAAAGGGCTTGGAAATTTTTAGAGTTTTATTATAAAACTAGAGGCCCGGTGCATGGATTCATGCACATTGAAACAAAATTAATTAGAAGAAATATCTTAGAGGCTGGGGAGGGACTACAAGAGATTGGCCAGCCGGGGAGGGACTCCAGGAGGGTTCCAGAGGGTGTCTGGCCAATCTTGCCCAATCCTGATTGGCCAGACCCCAGCAGCAAGCTAACCTACTGGTCAGAGCATCTGCCCCCTGGTGGTCAGTGTGTGTCATAGTGACTTGTCAAACGGTAAAATGAACAGTCAGACACTTAGCATATTAGGCTATTATTAAGGACATTTAAGTAATATAAAAAGCATATAAAGATGAATACAATGAATATCCATGTAAACACCAGCTAGCCTAAGAAACATATTATCAATATATTTGAAGCTTCCTATGTATCTTCCCAATAAATCTTCATCCCACTCTACTCAATATAATCTCCACCTTCAGTTTGGTGTCTATCATCCTCAAAGGTATTGCAAATAGACATTCTAACATGTAGGTCATCCTATCTAATAAATAAGTAAATGCAAATTGACCATCATTCCAACATACAAGATGACTGCCCCCCATGTGGACACAATATGGCCACCACAAGATGGCCAGCAGGGTAGGGCAGATGGGAGGAATCAGGCCTGCAAGGGAGGGCAGTTGTGGGCAATCAGGCCAGCAGGGGAGGGCAGTTGGGAGGGACCAGGCCAGCAGAGGAGGGAAGTTGGGGGCAACTGGGCCTGCAGGGAAGGGCAATTGTGGTGGGAGGACCCAGGCCTGCAGGGGAGGACAGTTGGGAGCAATCAGGCCTTCAGGGGAGAGCAGTTAAGGCAATCTGGCAGGCAGGAGGGCAGTTACATGTCAATCAGGCTGGCATGGGAGTTGTTAGGGGGTGATCAGTCTGGCAGGCAGAAGTAGTTAGGAGCAATCAGGTAAGTAGGCAGGCAAGGATTTGGGAATCAGCAGTCCTGGATTGTGAGAAGGATGTCTTACTGCCAGTTTAGGCCCGATCCTACCAGGATTAGGCCTAAATGAACAGTTGGACATCTCCTAGGGGTCCCAGATTGGAAAGAGTGCAGGCTGGGCTGATGGACACACTCTCCACACCCCTCATGCACGAGTTTCATGCACTGGGCCTCTAGTAACTATATAATCTTCAATGCACCTCAGTGCCAAGCAAACTAGTATATAATAGATACAAATCATGTAGTCAAAAAATACACACCAACATGTAGTCACACACATATACATAAAACATTTACCCAGAAAACACACTTTACGTGTGTGTGTATGTGTGTGTGTGTGTATCTTGTATATCTTGAATATTTGTTCCCCAGTGATTTCAGGTTTATTCAATTCTATTTCATTTTAACAAATAAATACAAATTATAAATCAATATGTGCATAAAACAGTCTTCTAGGGGCTTAAAAAAGACCTTAAATATGTAATATACTCCATGATTTCCCTCAAAACCACTAAACCAATTTTCTTTTTGGCACTAGGCACCCAATTACAGCATTGAAAATTAAAAGTTCAAATTGCTTTGGGTTTCCTGCTCAGTTGCAATTAATTTTGAAACTCATGTTTACAAGAACATGTTTTTCTCAAATCTCTCTGATATCAACTAAATTTTAAGCACCATTATCTAATGTTTGAGGTCATCAAGACATTATTTTTATGTGTGAACACTGAAAACTTTATTAGCAGATAACTTATTTAGAATATTGGGCTAAAGGAGGGAATCACAAAATTCATTTATTTTCAAGATTGTCCAATGTGCTTGGGGAAGAATACTTAATTCTCTTTCTTTTAAAAGATGATACCAGCAACCAATGAAATGTATCTTTAAATACTGAAGCAGAAAAAAAGCAATGTCCTTATCTAAGAAGGTCATAGTATATGATTGCTGATAAACACAGTGCTGTTTCTGAAGGTGATTTTCAAAGTAAGCTACATGCATCCATAATCATTGCATCCAAAGGAATTTGAGTAAACAAGCCCAAAGGAAAAGAAAACTTTACCTTGGCTGGCTCTACTACAGCATGGTGGCTTTCAAGAATCTTTTTTTAAAATATATTTTTATTTATTTCAGAGAAGAAGGAAGAGGGACAGATAGAAACATCAGTGATGAAAGAGAATCACTGATTAGCTCCCTCTTGCATGCACTACACTGGGGATTGAGCCCAAAAGCGGAGCAGATGCCCTGACTTGGAATGGAACCATGACCTGTTCATGGGTCAATGCTCAGCCACTGAGCAAAACCAGCCAGCACTTTCAAAAATCTTACAAACTTACTCCAGTTAAGTAAGCCAATGCACATTAAAGAAAGTGTAAAACTTGCAGGTAACGTGCTTGGGATCCTTAGAGGAAAGATGTATGAGGCAAGCATCATATTTCCACAAGACACTCACAGAACCACAAGGATATATAAGGTACCTATAAGGAGAGAGCCATTCCTGAAATGATCAGAGGAGGCTTTATTACTGAGACTCTAATCTGGGACATCAGAGTGGATAACTTTTCAATGGATAACTATAATTTATGTCTGGAGATGTATAAACTGGCCAGGTTAGAATGAAGGTTGCTTTTATTGCTATAGAGATAAATAGGTAGCATAGGGAGTTTGGGTCTGAAACTTGAAAGCAAGCAATAGGGAATCCCACCGGAAATGAGGAGCAGAATTGAGAAGAGATTGGTGGCATCGGTGGTTGTGCTGCACAGACCCCCAGCAAGTGTCCATGCACAGAGACCACACCACACCCATGTCATGAATCAGCCTTTGCTTGTGGAAGCAGAGCTTCAGGCCCTGCAGTGTGACCACTCCGGGTTTCCATTTCATCTTCTCATTCCAGGAGGAAGAGAAACCGTCTGCATGGGTTTCCTGAGGGGTGTATTACAGAGTACATTCCTTTAAAGTTGCCTCACTTTTTTTGACATGGAAGGAAAGGGAACTTTACCTAGTGGGGCAGAAACATCTCCTGAAGCTATCATGAAGGGGTCCTAAATCCCCTTAGAATTCATTTCTAGAGTTTCCCCATGTCATAGCCAACAGTGTGCTTAAAAATGAAACCAGCATAGGAAATTCACTAAGGTCTCCGTTTTTTTGTTTTGTTTTTTTGTTTTTCTGACAGATTTTGCATTCCTTAAAGACAGGATCCATGTTCCTGCGAAAGCCCACTGAGTCTGCGTGCTGAATAAATGCCTGACCATTTGGTTGGTGCTGCTAAGATTTTTCTGTTCTTTGTCAATGTAGGCAGACACTTGTGCATGTGATATGATTTCAAAGAACACAGCGGGGAAAGAACACATTCATTAATTCTCAGTTGAATGAGTGAAAAACCCCTCAACCCCAAATTACCTTCCCCTGGATTCCATCCAAAGGACTTAAAATACAAATAAATGTTTACTCCTTTCTTACTTGTTAAATGTAAAGTGTTTGCCCTGGAAAATTGAGACTTCTCTAAATTACATTAGCAAATAATCCCACTCAGTTTAATTAATAAACATTTATTTGCCCCTTCTATTTACAAGGCACATATGTGGTCTTGGAGAAAAGAGCATCACTTAGGAATCTAAAAATCCTGAGAATTGATGGTGTGTATCTCAGCCTAGCTGCTTATTAGCTGTGCTATTTCAGTCAAGTTAATGAATCTCTCTGATTCTCTCTTTCCCATGTGTAACATGAGAATAACAATAAACCCCCACTCACAGGACTGCTATAAGGATTAATTAAGTAATGTCTGGACTTTGCACAGACCTTCACCCATGGTTGGGAGTTGATGAATAATACTATTATTTCTATTTTTATTGTTCTGGGTTTTGCACTTAATCTTCTTACCACAATGACTGTTGAAAAAGCTTTCCTGAGATATTAGCGGTGATTAACCACCTGGATCAAATTACTTTAGCAGAAGAGTTGCTTAGTCATCTATTTGGGCTAGGAGGGAAGACAGAGACAGAGAATATTTGATGTTGTGTCATGAACTTGAGACGGAAAAGCAACTGGTGAAAAAAAATTATATCACTAGACTTTAGGAAGGCTCTGAGTACTGGAACAAAGTAGACTCACCCAGAAGAGCTAGTGGTCACTGATGAGATTTGTAAACTGCATCCATCACTTGGGTCCAGCAAATATCACTCCTGAACAGCACTGTCATCCACAAGCATTTTGTCCTCCTCCATGGAGACCTGCAGGTTTAGGGGGAAATGGAAAGAATTGCTATATATCCTATGTCTGCCACTGTCTCCTTTATTTTTCTCCCTTAAAGAGAATCTGCAGAAGTAAAATTTGAGGTCAAAACACATAAGCATTTAAGACTTTGCTTTTCTTCAAATCCTTGAACCAATATTAACTCATTCATCATTTCATTACCCTTAAGAACTGGAAAAGCAGAGCTCAAATAGAAGTTGGAATGTTCTAATCCCATCTGTAAATCACAGTGCTTGTGAGATTTATTAACTGAAGGGTTTAAGAATTTAGGAAGCTTTTCTGAATGTGATCTCTCAATTGCTATCGTAGGATTTGCTCCAAATGCATTTGAAAAGAGAAAAGAAACGTTAAGGCCCCCCACTGCTGAGCTAATCAAACCAGCCATCTCACAGAGCAAAGTAAAAAGGCAGGTAGAAGAAAGGCAAGTAAGGAAGATGGAAGACCAGGAGAAGAAGCTCTTGCATATTAAAGCATTATTATAAACAATTAGTTTTACTACATTTTTAAGTGGGAAAAATGTTAGTTGAAATTATACTTATCAACTACAAATATTTGAAAGTAAAACATTCCAAAGATTTTCACTGTTCCTATTGCAGCAGTATGCATCAAGTTGTGCAACTAACTCAAAGTCATTTCAAAAAGCAACACTGAAAGAGATTGGTCAGTTAGGACAGGAAAGGAAAGTGGAAACTTTGAAGGTTGGCTAATTCCTATGTATGGTTGCTTCTGCCTTGCATACTTCACTTCATTTCTCCAATGTCCTAGACAGCTTTGACATGAGCCAGGCCTCCAGATTTCCCCCTTCCTTCTGTTCCTTCTATATCACTTACTCATCCTCAAATCTTTTTCCTTTTTAGGATTTTTCTGGTGATTACAGAGAAACAGGCTGGAAAAACAAACATGGGAAGTCACATGTAATTGTCCTGAGTATGCAGACAATTTTTTTATTATAGACTAGAGGCCCAGTGCATGAAATTCATGCATGGGCAAGGTCCCCTCAGTCCAGTCTGTACCCTCTCCAATCTGGGACCCAATAAACTGGCAGTGGGACATCCCTCTCACAATCCTGGACCACTGGCTCCTAATCACTCACCTGCCTCCTGCCTGGTCAACCCTAACTGCCACCCCCTCTTGTTGGCCTGATTGCCCTCACTGCCTCTGTGTGATGGCTTGATCACCCTTAACTGCCCACCTACCAACCTGGTTGTCCCCAACTGCCCCCCACCACCAGCCTAGTCTCCCCTCACTGCCCCCTCTGCCAGCCTGGCTGCCCCTAACTGCCCCCCTCCTGGCCTGGTCATCCCTATCTGCTCCCCCTGCTGACCTGGTTGCCCCTCATGGACCTCCCTACCCCTGCTGACCTGATCACCCCATGCAGCCTGCTTGTTCAGTCATTTGGTTATCCCTCACTAACCCGCTGCCAACCTGGTTGTAGGCAGCCATCTTGTTATGGCATGAGGATTAATTTGCATATTACCTCTTTATTTTATAGGATTATTATAATCTCCCTTCTCCACATAAAAACCAATAGAGCACTTGCCTTACTCTGGACCTAAGGGAGAATCTAAGGCTGGTAGTAATAATAGAAAGGATAATGAGAAATTCAAATATCTCCAAGACTGATGATCATAATTTACATATTATAGGAACTCCAGGGATATGATCCCCAACTCATTGTGTGCCTTTAGGCACCAGAGAGGTCACCCTAGCCTGGAGATAATGATGATGAGGAGGATAAAGGTGATAATACAACCTACACAAGTCCTTCTTCTATCCCACCTATTCTGTTCTACCTGATCTCAGAGGGGATCAGCCATACTATTTTGTATTATTTCTTCAGTTGGTAGGTAAATGAACAAAAACTGGGTTCCATGTTGCCTAATGGTTTGCAATGATGGTGTTTTCCAATGGCCATTGGATGGCCAGTAAGCAGCTTTGTCCATCACCATTTCTGACTAGCATCTCTCCACCTTCTCTGAAAGACAATGCATTATGCTCTAGTGAAGTTTCAAACATTCAAGAAATTGTACCCAAACCATCAGTGAATATAGATTTTTTTATTATAGACTAGAGGCCCAGTGAATGAAATTCATGCCTGGGCAGGTTCCCCTCAGCCCAGTCTATACCCTCTCCAATTTGGGACCAATAAAACGGCAGTCGGACATTCCTCTCACAATCCTGGCTCCTAATCACTCACCTGCCTCCTGCCTGGTCAACCCTAACTGCACTCCATGTCACAAGAAGGGAGCCCTCAGACATGGGCCTCCTGTAGAATCTTAACTCTCCCCTTTAGCTTTCCACATCTTCTTTAATAAGCATGCATTATATCGCTTAATCCTCACAAAAACTTCATGAGAAAAATATCTCCATTTCTAGAGGACACTGAACTCAGAGAGGTTAAGTCATTTGCTCAGTTACCTAACTTTCCCAAAGTGACTACAATTTAAAGTCAGATCCATCTGACTTATTATCTCTATTCTCACCAGAGCAATGACACAGCAAGGCACAAGGCCACTGCTTTCCCTCTCACACCTGTGACAGGCAGTAAAAGTTGGTTATGATACTTCTCTGTGGAGCTAGTCTGTGTTCTCTACAGAATCATTCTCAGTAATTCCCCAGCAGCCACTGCAGATTGACCAGACCTGTTATGTTTGGTTGTTGTGTCGTTTGTCATCCCCATCTTGGGGTCCTTCCTTTACCAGGTCACTTCAGCATCAGTACCACTCCTCACCTCCTAATAGAGACACATCATCACAGGGTAGTGATCACATACAACTGAGGCATGGCTTTCTTGGTTGAAAAACCTATCATGGGAGCTGAAAACCACTTGCCTTGTTTTAGTAAAGTCCTGGCCATCTCTCTCCCAGGTTTAGCAACAGGAGGAGGTTTCTACCGAGGAGAAAGAAATAAAACTCACAACAGTGTGCTTGCTTCAGATCAACCGGTAGAGACAATAGTAGCTTACATGCACACACATGCACACACACACACACATACACACACACTCCACTGCCCTCCTTCTGCTCACACTTTACACATGACATTCAGAGAGTGGAGAAATTATAGTACTCTTGTTAAAAATCCCACTCCATGCCTACAGTGTCATCATTTTCATAAAACTTGGCAGTAAATGGTAAGTTCCACTAGTTCTTCCTTACAGAAGGAAAGTCTGAGGCCCAAACAGGTGGGGAGTTCAAGATTCCACTCTAGTCGAAACCGGTTTGGCTCAGTGGATAGAGCGTTGGCCTGCGGACTGAAAGGTCCCAGGTTTGATTCTGGTCAAGGGAATGTATCCTGGTTGCGGGCACATCCCCAGTAGGGGGTGTGCAGAAGGCAGCTGATCAATGTCTCTCTCTCATCGATGTTTCTAACTGTCTATCCCTCTCCCTTCCTCTCTGTAAAAAATCAATAAAAAATATATTTTAAAAAAAAATCCCACTCTAATCTCTGCCAGAAGTCACAGCCAAAGGTAAGACTGCCACGCTGACTTTGCTTCTTCTCACATGAATGTACTACCCTGGATAGTCCAAAGCAATCGTTCACCCTCTGGTTTTCTTAGACAATATTAAAATTTGACATCTTACTGCTAATCCAGGGAAACATAAAGATATGTCCTCTTCTAAATTGGAAGATATTATAGTAAAACAAATGCCAACACATCCAAGATTTTGCTCCTTTATATTTAAAGGTCATGGGTAGACTAGCATAATTCCATTGAGTTCTAATTCATATATTTTAAAAGTTCATCAATATATTGTTTATTGAACATTGACTCGATATCCAAGGAAACTTTTGAGTCTTTCTTAAATAAGTTGCTGAAGCATTTTCCTCATACAAACAGAAAGGCCAGTTTGGCCTGGGCTGAGTCCCGCTGGATGCCAAACACTGGAATCATCTCACTCATAGATGGCAAACAAGGCTTCAGTAAGGCCAAGCTGACTATTCCCACTTCGTGTTCCAGCTGTCATACCACAGCACCTCACCTCTGTCCACCCACCCCAGCTCTGCAGTGGTGCTGAGGACCGGGAAGAAGGCTGATCTCATGTGTCTACCAGGCACGTTACTCATCAACGCCCTCCTCATTCCCAGACGCTCTCATACTCTCTGTGGAATAACAAGGAGCTATGTCTCCTTGGAGCCAACACCCTAAAACTGCAAGTGATACTGACTGATACCTCACACCGGGGCCAAGGTGCCCTTCCAGGATGTCCTCTAAGACCACAATACTCGGTCCGAGGGGAGTACCCAGGCCCTTCCAAACAGATGAACCATCTCACACCCAAGCCCTGTCTCCCTAGAGCCTGACCCTTCCCTTGTGAAAATCACAAACAAGCAACCTTTAAACCCCTTGTTAATCTGATGTTAATCAAGATGCACACCAGGGGAATGGGCAAAGAACCGGCCTGGAGTTGCCAAGTCCATTCTAATACTGGGACTCATTTCAGTTCTGGGGCAGATAGGGTTGCTTTGGAAGGGAATTTGGCCCATTGCAAATAACAGTTTTATGATGCCTTCCTATAAGTCTAGACAAGCAGATGGAACAGTTCTAAAAAGGTCTTTGTATTTATGCCTTCAGAGATACTTATCTACATCGTAAGGTCTTTGGAACAAAGAGAGAGGTTTCCTCTTTCTACAAAGTTTGGCGTCATTATTATTTTGAAAGATAATCATGCTCACCCGCTGCCAGATGGCTGCTGAGTTATGCTTTCTATATATTTTTTAAAGCCTTTGCTTTGGAAAACAAGGGTATAGGGGTTGGGGTGGAGGGTGGGAGGTGATCCAGATCCTCTCATTCCCTCCCTTCCTGGCTGTGAGAAAATATGATCCTGGGAATCTACACAGTTTATTTTCTATTATTCCATCTAGCTTGAAACCAAAAAGGCTATATCTCTAGAGTGCAGACCACAGCGTGAGAGGGAGAATGGCTAAGGGGGAAGGGCATTCACATCTGATAGGTCAGCATTTGGCTCCAGAGGCGCTGAAGGAGGAGGATTCCACAGCGGGTGTGTTTTCTCTTTCAAGCCTGGCTTTTGTTCCCTGCCATTGGGAAATGCAGTAGACATTTGTCACTGGCAGCTCTTCGGAGACTTCCATGTTTCTTTCTCCCAAGGTCCAAAACAGGGCTTCAGACACGAAAGAGTCAGATTTTGCAAACCAGCAGAATTTTTCTGTAGTGTTTATCAGATAGGCTGGAGGCTGGGAAGGCAGTCTGTGGAAAATAGTTTAAGCACTTCATAAATCAGATATAATTGAAAAGGCGAGGGTCTCCTTTCTGGCAACCTGTCCTTTATAATCTCTTTGCTGGGGGCAAAACTGTAATGCGAATAAGGGCCAGGGGTCTGATGCAGTCCAGTTGTCTCGAGTCACCCAATGTACATTTTTTTTCCTGATGACATCATGAAACAGAATTGCATCCTGCTCCCCGTTTCCTTTGCATGAGACCATCCCTTCTGATTGTCCAGAAAGTTATGCCAGGTTGCATAACATTACTGATAACAAAATTATTTGGGGAAAAAAAATTATTTTGCACTCACCTAAAAACAGCAGCTGAAATCAGCTGGAGTTCTTGGCCAGCCAGCAAGTAAAAAATGCTTTTCATACAAAAATTTTTAGAAGCCCTGGAAAAATGCTTCAAAACGTTTAAACTCCATTGGCTTTTCAACTGGTGGAGCTTTTATGGCTTTTAAAACTTTTGATTGGTATCTTGGTCAAAATGCAGTTTCATAGGAGGACCCTCAAGTGTTGCCTGAGATTTTCCTCTGAACGTACCATATGATCAGCTGTTGGAGTACAAGGAACAGGTTTGGGGGTTTGCTCGTGTTCATAACTCCAGCAAAGGCACCATGAGTGAAGAGCTCCCCGAGACTAAAGATCAGGCAAATGCCAAAGAGAACAGAGTCCAGTTCTAAAGGGCAGCCGTTTTCCAAAGGCCAACCAGAGGGAAACCAAGAGAATTGTTTTTTCCTGGCTGCACAGTCACAGGAAAAGCCTGATCAAAACTGGAGGGCAAGTGAAAGAGGACTTAAGCATCCAAGTTCCAGGATCTGAGTGCAAGCCCAATCAACTGAGCACAGTCAGTTGCTTTTAACTACTTTTGCATCAATATCTCTTCCTTTAAGTAGCAATCCAAGCAGATTGTGTCTTTACATGATGTGCCCTATTATCCAGGGACCATGACAATTACACCCTCTCTGACATTGCCTAAGGAAGATTGCAACTGACTTATACACATCACAGTCACATGGACAATAGGGATTTTTGGACCATGGAAATATCACATGTCCTGGTGTATGCCGGATTGGCATAAGACCACTTTTGGCATAACCTGGTATCCACCTAGAGCTGGTTGTTTTGGGTTGTTCTAGGATTGAGAGAAGAGAGTTCATGTTTAGGTGTGTCTCACACCAACCATGGATCCCTTGCTTCTGGGCAGGGACTGGCTGGGACACAGGTTCTTTGTCTTAATGACTTCCAATGTCGTTCTTTCAAACCTTACCCCTCCAGAAGCCTGCCCTCATCTTGACTATGGCTGCTTCGGAACAAACTTGGCCTCTGGTGTGGTAAAACGGAATCATCTGCTCAGATTATATTTCAAGCCAAATCCGGTGTCTTGTAGCCTTGCTGTATGATTTATTTGGCCCTTGGGAGCTCCTACTGAAAGTGTTGAAATGCCAAACTGACATTTCACTTCAGACTTACAACCACCTCCACTTGCAGCAGGATTTATCTCTGATAGGACACTTTCTCCCTATTCAAAGTCAAACAATGTGCAATAACGTCCCTGCTGAATAATCGTCTAGGTTCTAATGGGAGGAGGGACGGCAGAGGAGTAAAAATAGAAAGAAGAACCAAAGCTCTGTCCGTATATGCTGGGAAAAGAGAAATTATAGCAGACAAGTTCAGTAAGAAATTTCTAATGAATCAATCAACTTCCGTTTCTCCACCCAGAGTCAGAGTTAGGAGAGAGATTGAAATAGGAGAACCATATAGGGAGGCTCAGGGGCAATTTATCTGAAACAGCAACTGGAAGGATTTTGTAACAATTCTAGTGCCACACCCAGGGAAGCTAACGCATCTATCTTCTCTCTCTCTCTCTCTCTCTCTCTCTCTCTCTCTCTCTCTCTCTTTCTCTCTCTCCCTCTCTTCCTCTCCCTCTCTCTCTCTCAACTTTTTAAAAAAATGTACTTGTATTAATTTCAAAGAGGAAGGGAGAGAGGGATAGGGAGACAGAAACATCAATGATGAGAGAGAATCATTGATTGGCTGCCTCCTGCATGCCCCCAATGGAGATTAAGTTTACAACCTGGAAATATTCCCTTTCCCAGAATTTAACCCAGGATTCTTCAGTCCACAGGCCAATGCTCTATCAACTGAGTCAAACCAGCTGGGTTTGACTCATCTACTCTTTTGCTTCCATTCACCATTATCAAATGTGACAGGATCCCTATTTCTGAAAGCTTTCAAGCCCCTCAGATGGAAGACCAAAGAAGCCAATGAAGTTTAGGGCTACCTTTTATTCTACCCACAAATTTGGTGAAAGAAGAAATGTCTAGCCTTACCTAGTTAGGCTCAGTGGATAGAGTATCAGCCTGCGGACTGAAGGGTCCCATGTTTGATGCTGGTCAAGGGCACATGACTAGGTTGCAGGCTTGATCCCCAGTAGGGGGAATGCAGGAGGCAGCCAATCAATGAGTCTCTCTCATTATTGATGTTTCTATCTCTCTTTCCCTCTCCCTTCTCCTCAGAAATCAATAAAGATATTTAATAAAAAGAAAAGAAATGTTTACATGGATATAGTTTTTCTGCCACATGTACACCAGTATTAACATGGTGTGGACATCTGTCCATTTGAAAGACCATGTATTGACGGTGCATGTCCCAACACAATACCAGATTCAAAAATGTCCATGATAATTGCTTCTGATAACACTGAGTAGGTAAAAGGTCTTCTCTCTCTTCTTCCATCATCCCAAATCCTAAAGGTAAGGTCTCTAAGATTATATGCCCTTGAGTTCCAACAAAGTGGAATGGAAAATCATCACTGTCGATCCATCAGTTGGCACAGTACCCAGCCCACATTGGAGAGGAAAATTCAGGAGGGGAGAGAAGCTATCCTCTTCCTGTTCAGGACACATTATTCTCAAGGACTGAAAGAAACAAAGGAACTTGGGAAAATTCAAAGAGTAAATACTTATGGATGTTTAAACCAAGGTCTCCAATATCCCCAGAATGTGTTCAACTTCCAAGAGAATAAACTACAAAAACCAAGTTTGCACTGAAGATGTATTTCTGTTGCTTTATTTCTGGCCCTAGTTATAAAAGATGAAAGTATTATAGGACTGTTATAGTTATTTTCCCTTATAATTCTTATCTATACATGCATAAAAATAAGAATACTAGTAGAAGAATAATTCCAATATTAAGATGTGGTGGCAGATATCCTCCATTTACAATGTTCTCACTAAAGAAAATGATTTACCATTTTCAAAACTGAGACCTGTTCAGTAACTCAGATAATACGGTAGACTATAGCTAGCAAGATAAATGGTTGTTGTGCCAGGGAACTGCTAGCATTGTAAATGACACCTTCTGTAGGGATACTAAACACTCAATCAGGAAATGCCATGGTTGTTGGTTTAGAATCAGCTTTCTCAAATCCATAATTTTGAATGAGTTTGTTTTTGCTTTTTAACTGAAACTTTTTTTAGTTGGTAATAATCCAGTCTGTATCATGCTTTAAAGGGCAACCCATTACAAACTCTCCTAGAGTCCTCCTTATGCCTTACATGGCATGGTGAGTCAGCAATGTGTTTTAAATCCAAAGCATTAGAGAAGAAGCTGAGGAAAATTATCTGTAACGGTTCGAAGCAGCATCTTGAACCTTCTGCCAAATACGGGGATGCCAGCTGGCAAGCTCTAGTGCTCTTTAGTCCCACAAAGAATCACATATGTGTCACTGGAGGTGAATCATATATGTGTGGCTGAAGATAGACACAAGTCGCTCTGTTTTAACCTGAATCATCTACAGGAATAAACAACAAAGTGTATAAACTTTGTTAAGGTGGCTGGCAGAGTGAATGAATTTGGAAGAAGTTTCCCCCTCCAACTAGAGCATGATGTCCAATGCTCCAAAAGCTGCTGAGCCACCTCCACTCGGTTCTCAACCATCACCATCCCCAATGCTGGATTTATATCTGCTTTTTCTGGATAGAAGTTCATGTTCCAAAGCAGTGATTCATAGATTTGATTCATTTGACTTCAACCTCACTGTTTTTGTGCATTATAATTTTACTATCATTTCCCAATAGCATAAGTAACATTCCAACATTATATTTCATTACTTTGAAGGTAATCACACACAAAAAATAAAATAAAATAATCAAAATAATGTCCTTAAAATTTAACTAGAAACTATTACCTACTAAAAGCTCTGAGCCAGAGACCTGCCCCATCATTTTTGTAAAAGGAGGTTAATATGTGCTAGAGAGGTGTTAAAGGCATGTTAGCACCAAGCTGGGACTTCGCGTTAATACATTCATAAGAATTGAAAGAGAATACCAAAGGAAAATTTCTCATTTTGTGTGATTCTATTTTATTTAATGTCATGTCAGTTTATTTCATTTCATGCAAGATTATCTTGGGTACCATGTGGAATCATCTTATAAATCCTACATTTTGGGACAGGATATAGCAGTCCCCCCAGCAAACACATACAAATACCTAAGTGTGTATTTATAAGATAATCTAACTATAGATTAAAATGCAAATTCCCTGGCTCCACCCACCAAGTCTTCTGGGATAGGTCTTAGGAATCTTATAACAAGCTTCATAAGTGATACTTAACATATGCAACAAAACATGTGTAACAAACGCTATTTTTTTCATACATCATAATTTATTGGGTCAGGAAATTGAGCAGTATCTGTCTGGATGATTCTTTTGTTCCAAGTGGTATTGACAGAGGTCACTCAGTAATAATATTCAGCAGGCAGATGAAATAGTCTAGAAAATATATACAGGCTTACTCATATGATTGCTTTTTTGGTTTGGAAAATAGGAAGCCTAGGCTCAACAGGGACTGCCAACCAAAGTGCTCAGACATGACGCCTCTAGCATGTGGTCTCAGGTTAGTCAGGCTTCTTATATGGTGGCTCCAATCTCACAGAGAAGGTAGAAGACTGGAGGAAACCACAAGGGTCTTCTCACCTAGGCTCAGAAACCCCAGAAAGTTCCTTTTACTAGATGCTATTAGTCAAGCAAGTCCCTAAGTCTAGCCCAAATTCAAGTACAGATGAATCAAAATCCACACTTTAACAGGAGGAATAGCAAAAAGATTGAAGCCATCTTTAATCTCCTATGCTTTCAAGTATTAAATTTCAGCTAATAAGGAATGCATGATGAGAGCAATCTAAACTGGATATGTGGGGACTGGGTAGATTTAGCACCTGTCAAATAACCAGAGAATATTCTAATGTTTTAGATTAGTCTGGGAAATGACCTTTAAATACCTCTAATTTTAAGCATTATATTTTCTTCTTAGATGTTTTGTTTGTTTGTTTGTTTAGTTAGTTAGTTAGTTTTTCTTGTTTCATTCTTTAGTGTCAAAGTCTATGGAAATAAACATCAATATGAAGAATCATCAAAACTCACTAGTTCAGGCTTTCATGTATTTTATTTATAAGGTTCTGTCCATAAAGCAAATTTATTTAAGGTATGCCCAGACAATAAAATCATATCCTCCATCTCTCATTGGGAGACAATGATGACTAGGTTTGCTTATCTTCATGTCTGAAATATTGCCTTCTATTTTTTTCTTTGTCTTAGAATACATAACATGTCTAGATTTATTTTTCTTTCCCAACATAGTGCTGGCCTTAATATTTATATATGTGGTATGTTTGTAAATTTGAATATATATCTTTCTTTCTTTTTCTTAATTCATTCAAACCTTTTGATTTTTAACAAGAATCAATATTGTGTAGAATGCTCGTGTCTTTATAAATATTTTTATCACTGAATTTTTAAATACATTCAATAGTCAATACATAATTCTTTTCCCTATTTACATTACTTTTAGTTCAGTGATTTTTGACCTTTACATGGCACATATAAACTAATTACTAAAACTCTGTGGCACACCAAAAACTATATTATAACTTTGCTGATCTCACACAAAAATAAATATAATTTTGGTTGATTTACAACAAAAAATTATAACAGTAATTACCTACCTTTTTTTAACTTCAAAATGACTTTAAAAAGTAATCAGGTGCCTATACTTGTATATAAGAATTTCCGGTACCAAGAACTGACCAATCAGATGCAGCCTTATTAGGCGGCATAACCATTAAGATGCAACTCCATTATATGACTTATCATCTATGGTTCAAGATAGGGCATTCACATTGGATGGCTATTCTTGTGTTTGACTATTTTTCTTTCTTTCTTCCTTCCTTCCTTTCTTCCTTTCTTTCTTTCTTTCTTTCTTTCTTTCTTTCTTTCTTTCATCCTTTCTTTCTACCTTTCTTTTTTTAGAATCTAAAGGAAAAGAGGTCAGTGCCCCTGATTAAATAGTAAAGTATTGCATTTTTGTGGCACACTAGTTGAAAATCATGGTTTTAGTTGATAATAACACTAAAGATAATGGATTGCAGTCATGTAAACACATGTACCTCGGCGAATTTATTGATTCAATATTTATTACCTATCTCAAATAGTAAATAGGCTGGTGGGAGAGACAAACACAGTGGTATGCTGGAGTCTGCTCAAACTGGCTTACATTGGATCTCAACAGCCTTGTTCATGCTTCTCTTCCCAATCTCATTTCAGTGACTTTAATTTAGTAGCTTGAAATCAGCCATGGTGAGAGCATTTACACTATGGAAACTGGCAAACACTACAAATTTTTGCTAAACACTACAAGTTTTTGCTAAACATTCACAAGTTTACCACTGCAATTCATAAATATGGCTAACAGTGTGATAAATGAAAAAGATATACATTGCATGTAATGAAAACATAAAGAACTAGAGTTGAACCTAGTTAGAAGTCACTGAAGGTTGGCCTTTTGGGGCCAAGCTCAAATGTCCCCTCCTCTGAAAGGCCTTTCTATATAACCTGCCTATAGAAGCCCTGCTCTGAGACATCTCTACCTACATAAACTATTACTTTCTCTCAGAGTTGTCACAATTACTTAATTATATTCATTTATGTGTTTCTCTTACTAGAATTTTATATTGTTTATTTGTCTTGTATTTCTGGCATATAATAGGCTCTCAGAAAATATTTTTTTAAAATCAATAGTAGAGTTGTAGCAGTCTTGAAGATTGAGTAGGATTTAGCTAGGCAGGGAACAGGGTAGAATATTCTGCTCACAGGAAGCACAAACAGAAGGAACACTGGAGTCAAGGAAAGATAGTGTGTGCATGAAACATGGATCCAAGTCAAGGAGGGGCCAAAGTATATTTAGGCCATGTGGAATCCCTAGACTATGCCATATGAGCCATAGAGACCTATGAAGGCCATTGTTCAAACTTCCATTTACCAAAAGGTGAGCATGGGTATGGTTAATTCTAAACAAGGATATATTTGTTTTTAAGTTAGAAAAGGAAAATCAAAATGAACTAACTAAAACACATCTCTCTTCAAGCCCCCAATATGACTGACAAATTGACATTTTTCACCCCTCAAACAGGGGAATCATCCTTGAAAAGAATTGTTGGGCCTCTTTAAAACTAGAGTATTCAAAGTGTGAAGCATTGGGTAACACATTGAAAAAAATAATAAGGTGAAAGAAATATGTTGATTTTCACAATGTGCATTATTAAAATCCTTCTGCAGATAATTGTGGCCCCTTGGCAATAGTGCATACATTTTATGTTCTGAGAAATGTATTAAAGGGCTTTTCTGTATAAATGAAAAAGCAGAGGATTCAGTTCCTAAGGAGATAAACTAATTTGATTACAGATATTGAGCAGTTCCTCTGTAAAGAGCTTTGGGCCTGTGCCTCCCCACTTCCCATGTTGCTCACAGTCTATTAGTTGAAGGGATAGACTCTCCAGTGGGATGAAGAAAAGATTAGAGTCCAAAAGACAGAGTGACTAATTCTGCTGGGTGGAATTGACGAAGGTTCCAGGGGAAGGTAATGTTTGGGTTAGCCTTGGCACATGAGTAGGATTCAAAAGGCAAAGAAACAGTGAAAGGTGCACTCCATACAGAAAGACCACCCTATCCAAGACACAGAGGCCTGAAAACAGGGTGCATATATATTTACAGACTCATGAAACACATAGATCAACTTACACAACTCTGAACAGAACAACTGCCAATGTATTTTTGTAAAACACCATTCTAATTTTACTTTGGTTTTCGTAATGACAAAGTGATTCATTAGTTCCTATTAAACAGCAATTTCAAAATGATAAAACACTGGGAACTCTTTCTTCATTATAACAATTCAAAAAAAAAAAAGGAGGAACTTGAAGCAAATCCACTCTCTCTACTCAGCAAATAAGTGACAACAAGAGGTTCTGACCACTCTGCACACAGCACCTATCCAATCTTACTTGAACAAACTTAATGATAAGATAAGAACATCTCTGCTTAATATATACAGTGCTCTCTCGTATGGGTAACATAACATATTTTATAGATTCAGATAAACTGATGTCTACTTATACCTGCATTTGTTAAAAGGACAAATCAGGTAAATCTCACTTGAAGAAAACTCAAAATGTAAAAATAATTGGTTTCCAAAATTTATATATTAAGAGTCATTTATTCCATATTTATTTTATCATTGGTTTTACTTAAATTGTGAATTTAAAAATAGAATTTAACTTACGAAAAGCTATTTTCATACTGGAATATATTTTGTGTGCAAAGCAAAACACCCCACAGCTTTGGTGGCCAGCATCAGAGAGTGATTCTCACTGTTTTATTCTGAAAAGAAGATTCTTATAAGAATATTATTCAAGTAATCAAATAAAAAACAAAACTGCATACAGAGCTCAAAAAATTCAGACTCCCCTCAAAAAAGAAAGGCAGCCCCTGGAATCCAGATAGTAGGACTTGATTTTAAAATGCAATTGATGGAGTAGAAACCAAGATGGCAGCATAGTGAGCACCTAAACTTCTGCCTCGCACAACAATTTCAAAACTACAGCTAAAAGACAGAATGGACATAATCAAGATTCACAGGAAAGCTAGCTGAGTGGAAATTCCACAACTAGAAGGAAAGAGAGGGGCTCACGGACATTCAGAGGAGCTGGAAAAAGCTGAGGTACGGAGACACATGGATAGAGAGGGCTTGGCTGCCTTCCTCTAGCGGGAGGGAGACAGAAACTCCCAACTACACTGAACCCCAATTCCAACTGCACTGAACCCCACTTCTGGTTGAGACTCATATGGGGGAAGTCTGGACTGTCATGAAAAGGGAGGAGTGCATGGAAACTTAGGGGAACCACAAAAGACAGAGATCTGGAGGCGCATGAGCACCAGTGCGCCGAGAGGGCTGAAGCGATTACCAAGGAACACTGAGACCTAGGGGCTGCCACGTAGGATAGGGCTGACAAGAAGCCAGGGCTGTCTGCTCAGTCCTGAGAATGGGCCCAATCCAAGCCCCACACAGAGGCTTTTGCAATTGTGCAAGTCTTGTATGATAAGGCTGACTCCAGCACAGAAGTTCTCCTGGCATAGACACAGCTGATCCTCACAACCAATTGGCTTGGAGGTCAATTCTGCAACAATCAAGACTTAACTATAACAAGATTGTACATACAGTTTACAAAAGGTGAACCAAGAGAGTACACCTCAGGTAACTGGGGAGGCGGAGCTACTGGGCCATATAGAACACCTAGCACACAAAGCTACTTTACCAACTCAGGGAAGCAGCAAAAATTCAGAGACAAAGGAACAGATCACAAACGAAAGAAATGGAGGAAAACAAACAACTGGATATAGAGTTCAAAACCACAGTTAATAAGGTTATTCAAGAATTTCCTAGAACAGATAAATAAATTTAGCGAGACCCAAGAAGAGATGAAAAAGAACAAACTAGAGATGAAAAAGGACCAACTAGAAATTAAACATACACTGACTGAAATTAAAAAAAAATGTTATACAGAGACCTAACAGCAGAATAAAGGAAGGCAAGAATCAAGTCAAATATTTGAAATACAAAGAAGCAGAAAACATGCAACCAGAAAAGAAAAAAGAAAAAAGAATCCAAAAATGTGAAGATAGTGTAAGGAGCCTCTGAGACAACTTGAAGCATACCAACATCAGAATTATGGGAGTGCCAGAAGAAGAGAGAGAGTAAGATACTGAAAATCTATTTAAAAAAATAATGACTGAAAACTTCCCCCACCTGGTGAAAGAAATAGACTTACAAGTCCAGGAAGCACACAAAACCCCAAACAAAAGGAATCTAAAGAGGACCACAGCAAGACACATCATGATTAAAATACCAAGAGCTAAAGACAAAGAGAGAATATTAAAAGCAGCAAGAGAAAAACAGTTAATTACCTACAAAGGAACACCCATATGATTGTCAGCTAATTTCTCAACAGAAATTATGCAGTCCAGATGGGAGTGGCAAGAAATATTCAAAGTGATGAATAGCAAAACCTACAACCAAGATTGCTCTACTGAGCAAAACTATCATTCAGAATTGAAGGGCAGATAAAGAGCTTCACAGATAAAAATAAATAAATAAATAAATAAATAAATAAATAAATAAATAAATAAAGGAGTTCATCACCACCAAACCAGTATTATATGAAATGCTGAAAGGAACTCTTTATGAGGAAGAAAAAGAAAAAGGTAAAGATAAAAATTAGGAACAACAAATATATATTTATCAACAAGTGAATCTAAAAATCAAGTGAATTAAAAATTTGATGAACAGAATAAACTGATGAATATAATAGAATCAGGGGCATAGTAAGGAAGTGGACTAACAATTCACAGGGGAAAAGGGGTGGGGGGTGCAGGGAGAGACTGGACAAAAAAAATCATACACCTATGGATGAGGACAATGAGGGAGGGGTAAGGGCAGAGGGAGGGGTGGGAGTCAGGTGGAGGGGAGCTATTGGGGGGGAAGAGGAACAATTGTACTAATCTGAGCAATAAAAACTTATTAAATTTAAAAAAATACAAAAATAAATAAATAAATAATAAAAATGTCTGTGAAGACTTATTAAATAAAAAATACAAAAATAAATAAATATTTAATAAAAATGCAATTGATGATCATTTTTCAGATCTGTTTCACTTAGCTCAAGTTTCAAAGTCCCAGGAAAGAAGGTCTGATTGGACCAATTTGGGACAGTTACCCAGAGAAAGTGAAGCACCTTAAACTACAGACCCTTCGAGGCTGTACAAATTCATGGAGAATGGTTTCCTCAAAGGTATTGGCAATTATCAGAGGGTAGAAAAGATGCTAGTAGCCAGAAGACATAGAATATTCACTCCAAAACTTAAGGATACTCTGTGTTTAGTCCTGATCCACTATACCAATTTTATACAGAACTGAGACTTTTGTCCTTCTCCTTCTTCACCCTCTTCTGACCCAATTTGTTCTGAAGAAGTCAGTGGAAACTTCTAGAACCTACTTTATTGAGGAATCTTTTTAATACATACATGTTGGTTAGTTGAGGTTTCGGTGTGATATATTTTACACACAAAGTGATTTGCTCCTACACACATAACATAAATAGTGTCTGACCACAAAACATAAACAGGTAAAACAAATTTATTTCAACTGGTTTGTCCTTTTATATTAAGGCAATCACCACATTATCCTAGTCAGATAATTTAAATATATCCACAAAATGCAGAATATTTTTAAAATAAGTTTTTAAAAGCATAAAAAGAGAAAGTTAATAAAATGTTATTTGGTCTTTGTTGTCAAACATTTCATCAAACATACATTTTTCAAATACCTAGTATAAGTTACATTCAATAATAAAAATATATTTAAAATATATATTTACACACACACACACATACACACACACACACACACATACACACACACACACACACACACACACACACACACACACGTAACAAATAAAACAGACAAAAAGAATAAAGCCCTGGCCAGTTTTGCTCAGAGGATAAATCATCTGCCTGCAGACCAAAGGGTCCCAGGCTTGATTCCATTCAAGGGCATGTATCTTGGTTGCAGGCTCCTCCCCAGCCCATGCCCTGGTCGGGGCTTGGGTAGGAGGTAACCAATTGATGTGTTTCTTTCACATCAATATTTCTGTCTGTCTTTTCCCCTCTTTTCTATGCTCTTTAAAAATCAATGGAAAAATATTCTCAAGTGAGGATTAAAACAAACAAACAAAAATATCCTATCTAATAAAAGAATAATATGCAAATAGACTATACCTCCTCTATAGCCAGAAGCCATGCCCACCAGCCAATCAGAGCAAGTATGCAAATTAACCCAACCAAGATAGCTATGGCCACAAAAAGAGCAGGAGAAAGGCTTGGGTTGCCCCTGGCAATGGAGAAAACCAAGCTTTCTGCAAAGCCTGGCTGTCAGAGGCTGCCACTTCAGGCAACAAAGTTTCAATGGCCATGCTCTGTTCCAGGCTATAAAGTTTCAATTGTAGAAGATAGTAAATCCCAGATACTAGAGCCTGCACTTGGGTGCCTGAGGGGCATGGTTAGCCATCAAACTACCACAGGCCCCTTGCCAGGCCACCCCATGTCCCAAGGGAACATCCACCCTAATCCAGGACACCCTTCAGAGCAAACCAGCTGGCCCCCACCCATGCATGAGGCCTCTGTCCTATCTAATAAAAGAGTAATATGCAGATTGACCATCACTCAAACACACAAGATGACTGCCCCCATGTGGACACAAGATGGCCACCACAAGAAGGCCAGCAAGGAGGGCAGTTGGCAAAGATCAGGCCTGCAAGGGAGGACAGTTGGGGGTGATCAAACCAGCAGGTGACAGCAGTAGAGGTGACCATGCCTGCAGAGGAGGGCAGTTAGGGGTGACCAGGCACACAGGGGAGGGCAGTTAGGAGCCAACAGGCTGGCAGGGGAGCAGTTAGCCATCAATCAGGCTGGCAGGGGAGTGGTTAGGGGGTGATCAAGCTGGCAGGCAGAAGCAGTTAGGGGCAATCGGGAAGGCAGGCAGGTGAGCAGTTGGGAGCCAGCAGTCCTGGATTGTGAGAGGTATGTCTGACTCCCTGTTTAGGCCCAATCATACCTGGATCAGGCCTAAATGGGGAGTCGGACATCCTTCAAGGGGTCCAGATTGGAAAGGGAGAAGGCTGGGCTGAAGGACACCCTCTCTCCACCCTCCCACCCCATGTATGAATTTTGTGCACCAGGCCTCTAGTAAATAAAATAAAATGCAAAAGAATGTAAAACTTCTAAATCAGTATAAAAGAAAAGGAGGAAAAAAGAAAAGTTGATCAATTCAATCAAAGGAAGAAATGGAGAGGAAATAAAAGCATTAAATCCATTTTTAAATCAAATGTGTAATATAGCTAAAGTGCTTTTCTGTGCAACTTTCCTGAGTCTCTATGATTGGATTAAAAATAAACAGACAAAACAATAATCCCAGGTGAATGCCTCTTCCAGGAGACATACTGAAACACAGTGAAAGTCAGAAAGGAAAGGGCTTGAAACAAAATATACTAGACAAATTCTATACAAGAGGAAGGTAGTGTATTGATACTATCATAGTAGATAAAATGGACTTTAAGTAGTTGGGGAAACAAAGGAAGTCATTACCTAATAATAAAAAGAATAATTTTCTAAGAAGCCTGTTTATGTTTTGCCCAACTTTTTAGCTTCAAAACATATCAAACATTTTAGTTCCAAACACATAAAACAAAAATTAAAATACAGAGAGAAATTGATGAATACATAACCATAGTAAAATATGTTAATACTTCCTCAGAAATGGATAGGTAAAAAAAACAAACACAAGAATTAACGAGTATATAGATGATTTGGATAATACAATGAATATTATCAAGCTAATAAAAATATATAAAACCCTACTCCAACAAATAGATTATAAATATTATTTTAAAGGATAAACACAACAAATATAAAAATTTACTAGATGATAAAAACAATCTCAAGAACTATCAAAAACTGGTATCACATGGGCTAATTCTCTGACCACATTGCAACCAAAAGATAGACCCCCAAATCCCTGGCATTTGAAACATTTGAAATTTCCCAAATACTTCATAAGTCAACAAAGAACTCTAATGAGAAATTGTTTTAAAAAGTGTTTAATAATGAACATCGAAGCTTTGTTGTATCTGTAATCATTTTTGTGTGTGTTGTTGTTGTTTTTGTTTTTAATTGATTTCAGAGAGTAAGGGAAAGGGAGAGAGAAACAGAAACATCAATGATGAGAGAGAATCATTGATTGGCTGTCTTTTGCATGTTCCCTATTGGGGATGTGCCCACAACCAAAATACATGCCCTGGACTGGAATAAAATCTGGGACCCTTCAGTCTGCAGGATGATGCTTTATCCACTGAGCCAAACCAGCCAGGGCTAAGAAAGAAGGAAAGTTATGAAATAAATATAACAAAACATTAGCTGTGTTTAAAACTGGATGCCAGGTGCGTGGATGCTTGGTATATCATCTTCTGTGTACTTGAAATATTTCAAACTTATTTTAAGTTTTAAAATAAAGCTACTTATTCTTTTCATACAAATGTTACATATACTTCAATCAGTAGAGAAACTGGTGGGCATTTGTTTGGTTTTGGTTTTGTTTTCTGTGTGGAGTAAACAGACCCCAGAAAACATGCTCCCATCGATGAATACAAGGCCTCATCCAATCTCGGACACATCGTTGCACCCGATCTCCAAGTGTCATGGTCACTAAGGGCTCAAGGCCAACTACTCCCAGGCTGGACTTTGAGGTCACCTTCAGATCTGTCAAAAATAATTCCTGCTGTTGAGCAGAAAAGCCTGCAAAGCCCATCATTTGAAAAGGGAACATATTGCAAAAATCACCCACATACAAAGTTAATCCTAGGGGCGGACGGAGTGGTTGACCACATTTATACTGACCCCTCTTAAAAAATACTTCATTAAATACTTTTGATATAAAAACAAAATCTGCCTATGAGTTGGCATTTTGGTAAACACCCCTCCCTTTTTAAACTGGGTACTTAAAAGAGTTGTCCTAAGCAAAACTAAAAACTACTCCCTGTGACTCAAATCTCAGGCAACCCTCTGTTCCTCTTTTCTAATTCCCCCCAAATGAATCCTGGGCCCTTCCTGCTTTCGTAATTTTATACCATTATCATCACACTTGAATAATGTATGCCCTCTTTTCGGAGGAAAAATAGTCTCACAAACCCCTAGGGCTGACAAACAGCTTCCATTAGAATGTTATTTAAATATATAGACCAATGTAAAAACTAGATGTAAACTCATTATGCTAAACAACTATAACACCAAAACAAATTTACAAATTAGAAATAAAACGACCCAACTACTACAGTTCAAATTAACAAGATGAATTTAATGTGACAATCTGTGTTGTGCTAAAATTGCATTGCAGTTAGGAACAACTGGCTTCCTATTAGGTTCAGCCAATGAAAGGTAATAGCGGTATATTGAGAGGCAGGAAGAAATTGGGCTGTTTGTTCCTGATTCTAGCCTAGCTATAAAGCTCCTCCCCCAAGGTCCCAGCTTCTGCTGGGAGCTCTCACCATGGCTACTGTTCATATCCCTGGTGTTCTCTGCCTCTGCTCATACTACCTCCTCTTCCTCTCAGAAAAATAGTCTCACAAACTCCTACGGCTGACAAACAACCTCCATTAGAATGTTATTTAAATATATAGACCAATGTAAAACTAGATGTAAACTCATTATGCTAAACAACCATAACACCAAAACATTGAAGGGACGTTGAGAAGTGCTACCATTTCTCATTTCAGATCCCTCTCGGCCATAGCTTGCTGCTGCCACTAACCCTTGTGCTGCCTTCCCACCCCTGTTTGGCTTTTGAATTCTTTCAACACCATCCTTTTTTTTTTTTTTTTTTTTTTT
>PVJN01026765.1:0-23498 GCA_004026805.1 Lasiurus borealis | reverse complement strand
CCCTTTTATTAGTATAGATTTATCTCCTTCTGTTACACTGGAATGAGGGCTATTCTTTCTATTTTTGGTCAGTGCTATTATCTGTGCTTTCCCCTGCCCATACAGACTATCTCCTATGTCTTCCATGTACAATCTAATGCATTTTCCTACCTCTTAATAAAACTGTCCATCAATCTTTTATCCCTTTTCTAGCTACTATCTTAGAGCATTTCTTCCTTCAAAGCCAACTTCTTATGAATAATGGCGATCCTTGTTATTTCCATTTCCTAACTTCCCACTTATTTCTCTATACACTCTAGTTTAGCTTAGATAAAAACAACAAACTCTCTTACATTGCTTTTGCTTAAAACTCTTCAGTGTTTGTCCACTGCTCTTATAATAAAAATCCAAATGTTCAAAGTGGCTTAGAAGGTCCTAGGGAGTCTGGCTCCTCGGGAGATCCCCAGCCACGTCTTGCAGGGCTCTATGCACATCAGATGACAACCATCTTCTTTCAGCTCATCTTCCGTATTATATCCCATTCCCAGCAGGAACTAGCTGGCACATGCAAACTGTGTAATTGAGGAGCTTTTATGAGGGACTATTTGCAAAGTTATAAGCAGGGCTAAGGGAAACCAATAAGAGATGATGAAGCATCTCAGAGCTATTACCAAGAATGCAGGTCCCTGAGGTGCCAGAGGAAGGAATGATGACAGGTCCCTGAGATGGCCTCCGCTGAAGCTAAGGGATGAGGCTACCCAACAGGAGCTGTGCTCCCAGAGACGTGATCGCAGTGATCACTAACCCAGGGCCCCACAGGGAGAGGAAATGAGAACAAATTTCTAACACCTTGACTAAAAGTTAGCAGAATCCAGAGGGCAAAGGACCTGACTGACACACAGAGGTGGGCTTTTTGGGGTACAGAGCAGGGTAGAGAAGGGAGAGAGTAGGCTAGGAAGGGCAATCGACAGCCTCCAGTTCCTCCTCACCATGGCGATTTTGCACATTCTGTTCCTCTGTCCAGATTCCCCTCTTCATGCTAATCCTCTTCAACTACTTAATTCTTTTTTCATTTTCAAGCCTCAGCTCAAGTATTTGTTTCTTAGGGAAGTGATCGTTAACCAACTCCAGTCAAGCCCCTTCATTTATGCTCTCATGGAATCTGGCTACTTTCCTTCTCAGCACTTATCTCAGTTTGTAATTATCCTGCTATTAGTGGGGTAATTCAATTAATGTCTGCCTCCTCCATGCTCCATGTGACGGGGACTTGTCTAATGTGACTCCCGGTACTGTCCCGAGGCCTTAGCATACAGTGCCTGGCATACAGCAAGAACTCGCTAAGTACCTGCTGAATGAATAAATGGACTGGCAATGTAATAAAAACACATGAAAACATTCATCACATCTCATTTACAACTGCTCTGTGATTCTTTTCTTCGTGCATTGCCTTTGGTTTAGGCACACACTGCTTTGCTGGGCTGACAAACTCTCCAGCACTTTGGCCAGAAGGGCAAATTCTGCCTCATGGCAATTCACAATCCTCCCAGGATGTTTTAGGTCAATGCAAAGTTTCCCCTCTCCCCTCCTTTGTGAACCTTGTGCTTGGCCAGTCACCTTTCACTAAATGCAAAACGTCTGATTGACACCAACATGCTTTTCTTTCCTTGGCAGGAAAGACATGGACGGGCACAGTTAAATATTCTGGCTCCTCTGCCCTCTCCATTCAGCTCAGGTAACACCTGTATAATGTGCCAGACGGTGTTAAAGTGCAGGAGATGCAAAGGTGAAAAGGACATAATCCTATTTGTAAGAAGTTTCCAGTGTGGAGGGGGAAACAGACACATAATTAATTAATTATCATACAATCTGGTAAGGGCAGTGATTAGACGTGGATTTTCCACGACACGAATGAAGCTTGAGCTTCGGAACTCTCACTTGCTGGGCGTGTTCCAAAGCTCTAGCCATGTGTTCACATGCTGGATGTTTTTGTGAAATTCGCAAGTATTGGCTATTTCTTTTTTTTTGGTTTGTTTGTTTGTTACTCCTCACTCAAGGATATTTTTTCATTGATTTTTAGAGAGAGTGGAAGGGAGTGGGAGAGTTAGAGAGAGAGAAACATTGATGTGAGAGAGATACATTGATTGGTTACTTCCCAAACCCATCTTGATCACGGATGGAGCTGCAACTGAGGGATATACCCTTGACTGGAATTGAACCCAGAACCCTTCAGTCCACCGGCTAGCACTCTATCCACTGAGCCAAACCAACTAGGGCAATATTGATTACTTCAACTGCACTCAGGTAGATGTGCCTTCTCTCTAATCTGACTTTCCCTATAACTTGACAGCATTTTTGAGATTTGGGGAAGGGGAAAGCAAGAGGAGGCTACATTTTGCTTGGGCTTAGTGCAGTGGTTCTCAACCTTTCTAATGCCGCGACCCTTTAATATAGTTCCTCATGTTGTGGTGACCCCCAACCATACTTCATAACTGTAATTTTGCCATTGTTATGAATTATAATGTAAATACCTGTGTTTTCTGATGGTCTTAGGCGACCCCTGTGAAAGTGTCATTCGATCCCCAAAGGGGTCACGACCCACAGGTTGAGAACCACTGGCTTAGTGGGTTATAGCTATGTGTTTTTCGGTCATGTCCATGTATAGTGAAGCTATTGCTAATCATCTCAGTATAGAAATGTCAACTCTCCTGACATGGTGACACGAGGGCCAGAGTTTGTAAGATGGTATGAATGTGGTCCTCAGTCCAGGCACAGAATGAATGAGAGTAGAAAAAAAAAATCAAGATCTGAAATAAATGGAGCCAAAAGCTAGTCTGTGGACAGTTCTAGTCATCCAACGTGAAAACCTATGAGCAAACGTTTTGATTTTCATTGATATCTAGGACGATTTGTCATATACAATTATAAACACACCATTTTTTTTTTGGATGGGAATTATGTGAAACAGAATTTATCAGAAATTCTCTGTCTGTAGCAATACAGAGAGTGCCTCTCTGTATAATGTAGCATGTTTTATGAAGTCCAACTATAAATAATAAAAAAATTCCATCAACTGTGGCAATAAAAAGACTGAATTATATCTTTCCTTTCTCTATGGAAAATGATATTAAATATCATTGTCATACCAGTGATAAATAGTATGCAATTAACAAGTTATAAAACACATAGTAAAGATATTCTAAAGGTATCAGACAATTAACTAACTAAATACAATATTGTTATCCCCCCCACTTTTTTTTGATAGATTGTATTTAACTGATTTTTTAAAAATTTTGAGGTTTGACGTGATTTTTCCATAAATAATATTCACTTTGCATCTCATTTTGTGTTTGTAAGTTTGTATTTTGTGCTTAGAGAAGGCCAGGGAAATTGTGTTAGTTTCAGGCACCACCAACATGGAGCTGCCTGGTGGTGATACAGGTAGGTGTTAACTGTTGAGGGCATTTGCAACTTTGGATGAAAGTAGTGGGTGAAGGCAGTGATTAAATGCTTCCCCAAGAAGGGAACACTTTCTCTGAGGTCTAGAGCAGTGATCGGCAAACCACAGCTCACGAGCCACATGGCCCCTTGAGTGTTCTAACACCACTTCTTCAAAACAGACTCGCCTGCCGAGACTGGTTTGGCTCAGTGAATGGAGTGTTGGTCTGTGGACTGAGAGGTCCTGAGTTCGATTCCGGTCAAGGGCATGTACCTTGGTTGCAGGCACATCCCCAGTGGTGGGAGTGCAAGAGGCAGCTGATCGATGTCTCTCTCATTGATGTTTCTAGCTCTCTGTCCCTCTCCCTTCCTCTCTGTGAAAAATCAATAAAATATATTTTAAAAAAACAGACTCGCCCAGGCCAAAAACCAACTTCTTCACGTGGGCCATGAAGTTTCAATTGCATTGTACGTGTGCACCTGCACATGTTATTTTGTGGAAGAGGCACACTCAAGGGGCCAAAGAGCCGCATGTGGCTCGCGAGCCACGGTTTACGGACCACTGGTCTAAAGGATGACTAAGAGTTTTTTGGACAAACTCTGAAAATTGCAGAAGGGTTTGCCCAAATTATGGCATTTTTTGTATTCACATTGGATTACCTGCTTCCTTCAAGATGTTTGTTCTCATTTGTATGCATAACTGTCTTTATTTTATAACTGCTTATGGAGACAGGAAGTTTTGAATGGAATCTACAGGGTCCTGTGGATTGATTTGAGTCCCCTATAGGGAAAGGAGCCAAGGACCAAGAACTGGTGGAACTTCAAGGTATTTGGGACTTGAGGCACACACAGACTGTTTTAGAGCATAGATGACCATTTCTTATACCTGAATGAAACCCAGCTTCATTCTGAGTCCAGACCTTTGGCCTGGATGATGGTATAAGTTTGATGGGCGATGGCCAGGAAATTTCTCTGAGTAGCTGTGTAGGTTTCAGAGGTGGATGAGTGGGAACCAAGACAACGAGAAAGAATAGAGCCCTCTAATCCTGTGGTGACTAGTTTATGGACTCCTCTTATATTTATCATTAAATGTTTATTGAGTATCTATTATGTGCCAGATCCTAGCCTAGACTCTGGGCTATGACAAGAAATAATAAATGGAACTTTGTCAGGGAAGGAAGTTATGTTACTATACAGATAGGGGCCACTAAGACAGTGGGGTTTTAGTGCCCAAAATGCTATAATTAAACTAAGTGCAAATTTTGCATTATGTCCCATTACACAGTGGTGCTTACTTTCACATAAAAATGAAATTTGCCTTACAAGCTCTGAAGGAAAACTGATAGTCCAGGGAGGTGTGCTGTGTGGAGCTTGGTGCATGAACCCCAGTGGAGCTTTACAGTGAAGTAAAGAGAAACCCTTGGGAGGTTTTCAAACAAAGAAATGACAGTCAAGTTTGTGTTGATAAAGAGACTAATGCGACACTCCAGAATGGAAATGGAGAGGGCCTAGGCAGAACTGAGTAAAATGAAAAGCAAGAGAGGGCCTGATTCAAATACCATTTGGGAAATAAAATCAGCAGGAGCAAGAGAAGTTGAGAAATATTCCCATATTTTTAGAGTAGATGGTGAGGCCACTAACTGAGATAGACTATAAAGGTGGGAAGAACTCATGAGGGATACAATGCTGAATTCAGCATGGAATGTGTGCAGTTTGAGATGCCCATAAACATCTGAAGGAAATGACCATTAGGAAGCTGATTATCTGCTGAGGGAAGTGCCGTGGAGTAGAAATAAATATTGGCACTTATTGGAATACTAGAGGCCTGGTGCACGAAATTCAAGCAGGAGGGTTAGGGGTGGTGGTGTCCCTTAGCCCAGCCTGCACCTTCTCTAATCTGTGATCCCTCTCACAATCCAGAACTGCTGGGTCCCAACCACTCACCTGCCTCTGCCTGATTGCCCCTAACCACTTCTGCCTGCCAGTCTGCTCACCCCTTAACCACTCCCCTGCCAGACAGATTGATTTCTAACTGCTCCCTTGCCAGCCTGGTTACCCCCAACTGCCTTCTGCTGCTGGCCTGATCTCCCCCAACTGCCCTCCCTTGCAGGCCTGGTCCCCCAACTGCTCTTCCCTTAGCCTGGGTTTTCCCCACCCCTCAACTGCCCTTCCCTGCAGGCCTGGTCACCCCCAACTTCTCTCCTCTGCCGATCTGGTCACCCTTAACTGCCCTCCTTTGCAGGCTTTATTGCCCCCAACTGCCCTCCCCTGCTGACCATCTTGTGGCAGCCATCTTGTGTCCACATGGGGGCAGCCATCTTGTGTGTTGGAGTGATAGTCAATTTGCATATTACTCTTTATTAGATAGGATAGGTGATAGAGCAGCAGGCATGGACAGGGTTGCTGAAGAAGTGTGGGGAACTTGAGAAGGGCAGTGCCCCCAAAAATGGGATTCAAGAGAATACTAACACTTAGCATGTGGACAGAAGTATGCAGGCCTTCAAAGGACATTGGAGAGGGGCCCAGAGAAGTACCAGAAGCTTCTCTGTTATTCTCTGGGGAGTGAGCAAACTGGAGTTGCTGAACCTCATTTATTCATCCAAGAAATAGTTATTAAATATCCCTTGGATATGTTGCAACATTTCCCACTAATTATTCGGTGACCGGCATCAGCTGCCCAGATGGTTGTGCTGTTGAAACACATGATTAGCTCCTCGGTGGGAAGAAATGGGTCTAAATAAGGTCCCAGGGCCCATGGCAGGAAGGCCCCAGACGTGGAGCATGAAGTCAGCAAAGCTGTTGTGGAGCCCGGCCAGATGGGGATGGGGATGAGGGGCATGTGCTGCGAACAGGCCGGCCTGAGGGCCGCCACGTGTTGGACACCAGAGGCGTGCTGGAGCGGCTGTCGCTGCACCGAGCTGTCTGGTGCGCTGCTGGCAAGCACGCCTGCGGGGAAGAGCCGAGTCCTCCTTAAGCCACGAGGCTGCAACTTGCCCGTTTCCACCCCCAGCGCAGCCCTCACAATCTGCTCAGTACGGTCTGGGCTTGGGGGAGGCAGAGGAGCGATGAGTCACCATCTGAGGCTATGGCAGGGAAACAAGGAGTGATGTCCTCCTTTTGGGGAATGAAGAAGAAATTAAAAAAATCCTCATCATGTTAGAAGTGGTTTAATTCATATACTAGGCAAGAGGGCATCTAACTGCTGGCAACAACCATTCATTGAACCCATCAGATGTGTCCAACAATTCCACAGTTGATAAAATTCTGGAACAGAAAACGTAAAATGTTCTTAGAAAAATTATAATGGCCTTATGAGATATAGGGCTGAAATCATTAAGTACAGTCTCAAAGGGATATAGAATAACAGAAAAAAAGTTTTGGCCTTTTTTCCTATCTTTGAAAGAAGAAAGTTTTAAGGCAAAGGTGGCTGTACATAAAATCAAAACAAGGGAACAGCTGTTTGACTCTAATTGAAAACATCCTTCCACTTTTGTTCCCTGCACTGGACTCCTTTTAAAAAGCTCACAGAGCACGGGCCATGTGTGAACTGCTTTACCATTCATCCAGGTGATCGGCACGTTACCCCTGCGAAGGAGGAGACGGAAGCTCAGAGAGGTCCTGTACAGGCTCTCTTCAGACCTGCTGAGTGACAGAACTGGATCGGAAGCCAGAGAGTGGAGCTCAGTTTCTGTCTCTAGATTTTTCTACTATAGCTGTATTTTTTATTTTTTATCCTCGCTGGAGGATATTCTCTCTCCACACTTTTTTTTTGAAGGAATAGAAAGAAGGGAGGAAGGGGAAAGGGAGAGGGAGAGAGAAACATCTATGTGAGAGGGACACATGGATTGGTTGTCTCCCGTTTGAACCCAGATGGGGGTCAGGAATTGAGCATGCAATCGAGGTTTATGCCCTTGATTGGGAATTGAACCTGCAACCCTTCGTTCTTTTGTCCCTATTCTAACCACGGAGCAAAACCTGCTAGGACTACAGTTGTATTTTAGATGCTTCCCACTTTCCACACCAGATACTACTATGTATACTTTTGAATTTTGGGACCCTGCCTCCTAATCAGGTTCACATCTGAGTCAAGGCTGCTTTTCTGGGAATGTCGAGAGACAGGGTGGGCTGAGTGCCCTGGTGGTCTCACCTGCTGTCTCTGCCCTGTACACAGTGGAAGGGAGGGAGAGTTTACCGTCTCCCCGGCCCCCCCTTTTCCCACCATCCAAGCTCCACCCTGGGAAGTGTGAGTGAGGAGTGAGGTCCGGGAGCAGGCCTGCCCTGTCAGACTGAGGCACTGACTCCTCACCCTGGCCCCACAGGAAGTCAGGAGGAGGAGCATTTACTCCTTCAGGTGAAGAAGGCCAAAACTCATTTTTAACCTTCAAGTTGAATCAGGAGAGGCAAAAGCAGAATCTATAAGAAGGCATGTAAATTCATTTCAGCAATTCAAGTAGACCTGTTCCCATTGGAAAATAGAGTTTTACTGACAGCTTGCATTGTGTTGCTAATTGATTCTATCACCTGCTTTCCCTAATAGGGTCAGAATTAGGTGGCAGGATGATGGCATTGAGAGATTTTTCTGAGTTGATCTTTGATTTTTATGTTGTCTTGTCCCCTCACCCCCTTTTTTGCCTCATTGTTATAGGAAGACAACTTGTGAGAGGCATCTAGGCTTGCCTTCAGTTTCTTCAAGCTTGCTTTCAGTGAAGGTATACCATAAAATTTCAGATAAATTATGACTTGAGTATGTATAGCTATTTGTTTATTTCATTACGAAAACCTGTCATTTCTGGTGATTGCCAACTGTTCAGCTTAGAAAGTCATCGCCCCACGAGCATCTCCAGGACACCCAGTAATTGTTTTTTGGGTTCAACTTGCTGCAGAGATTCCCTGTTGCCATACGGAAGTGACCTCACTGAAAGTTGCTTGACCTGGTTCAGTCATGATGCATTCTGGGGGAATAAACGTGTCTTTATTTCACTCTTTTTGTTGCCCTGGTAACCCTTTAGTGTCTTAGAAAAATGTGGTTTGGTAAAATTTCTCCTTTTATTTCTCTTTGCAAGAGTGAAATTATAATGTGGTTTTGCAGATCCGATGGTGAGAGATTGGCTGGCTTCCATACTCATTTAAAAATCACGATTGGTACCTCTGCTGGAGGGTTTTTCAATGCACCATCTCTAATCTGCGCTTCTGAAAGATTTAGTGACCAGATGTTCAGGATCAGTGCGGAAGATCTTGCCTGCCAGAGTCAATATTTTTTCCCTATCATCCTGCTGGTCCAGGGATTTGAATATCCCCATCAAGAGCAGTTAGCTGTGGATGTCTCAAGGAGAAGTTTTGCCAACTAGATACTAGGTTACCAAACAAACTCAGTTCTAATACAGTACGTATATGTAAAACTCCTTTGATAGTTTCATAAGTTCTTTTTATCAACTAAAAATGTTACCTTTTCTGTTTTCTACTCAAGGTCTATTTATATCTATTATTACCTTTGATTTATTTTTTTCCCAACTGCAGAGTTATTTCTACCATATTTCCATTTTTCCATATTTCTACCATAATTCCATTTCCCTATGTGTCTGATGTAACCTTGCCAAGCGAGTGCCCTTGCTACTCAACGTGTGGTCTTCAGACCACCAGCATCAGCATCATCTGTGAGCCTATTAGAAATGCAAGTGGGTCAGGGGGAATGTTGATCCAAAGGTACACAATTTCAGTTATGCAAGGTGAATTATTTCTGTAGATCTAAAGTGCAGCAATGTGACTATGCTTAACAACTTCGTGTTGTATACACACACACACACACACACACACACAGAGAGAGACAAGAAATTAGTAACTCTGTGAGGTGATGGATATGTTAATTAGCTTGATTGTGGTGATTATTTCACAATGAATATGTACATCAAAACATCAAGTTGTGCTGTCCTAACTGGTTTGGCTCAGTGGATAGAGCATCAGCCTGCAGACTGAAGGGTCCAGTGTTCAATTCTGGTCAAGGGCACATGCTTAGGTTGTGGGCTCTACCCCCAGTAGGGGGCATGCAAGAGGCAGCCAATCAGTGATTTTCTCTTATCATTGATGTTTCTAACTCTCCCTTTTTCTTCCTCTCTGAAATCAATAAAAATATATTAAAAAACCACATTAAGTTGTGCATTATAACATATCTAATTTCATTTCTCAATTATACCCCAATAAAACTATAGCAAAAGAAAAAGAAGAGATACAGACATCACTAAATCAGTCCTCACTCTAGATCTATAGATTTAGTATGTGTGTTTTCACATGATCTCCACATTATATGTATATATGTTAAAGCATGAGGCAATCTGCTTCTGTGCGGTCTTGAAAACTCAGTTTCTTCCAGCAACCTGAACACAGAGGGGACATTTAGCAAATATTTCCTACTTTGTTGATGTCCTGGGGTAACCACCGACATTTGCAATTGGGGAACAGTGCGGCAGAGGGAAAAAATGGCTCAGCTGGGTTGGAACTATGTTCCCAAGGCCAGCGGCCCATCCTGGCTCTGGATTAGTGGATTACCTGCTGGTTTTCATTGTCAGCACTAATCTGGCACTTCCTTCTCTCATATTTGTGCAGCAAGTCAGGGAAGCTACGTTTCAAATGACAAACAATGTGCACTTTGGAGCAGGAGTCCACAGAAAGGTGGGGAGACAAACAGATGTCACAATTTCATCTACACGTACCAAGTGACACATTTCACAAGGCAACCAGATGCTCCATTTCATCTATGTAACAGCTATTCCCCCGGAGACGGGCAAGTGGGTGAACAAGACCCACAACTCAGGGACTTGTGTGTGCCTCCATGTGACAGCCTTGTCATAGGCAGCACAGGGTTTAGAATTGGTCTTGTTCAAGTTAACCTAACAGTTTCAACAGTTATAGATCCCTATTTTCACAAACTACGGACATTCAACAGAAATTTGCCATGACAGCGCATCTCCAAGTTTAATACGAAGTTTAATATGAACCCTTGGTCTGGGTTCAAGGGCTGACTCTGGTCCAGAGATCTGGGATGGGGCCTGCATGTCTGACGGGCTCTTGAGTGATGCTGGTGCTGCATTTTGAGTAATGAGGGAAGGAGATAAGCTCTACCTTATTCTTCTCCATTTAGGAATTTGAAGCTGGGGAACAATTAGCATTTTCAAATGCAATGCCATCTGGGGCTATTTTTCCATTTCAAAATCAGCTGAGGAGTTTTACGAAGATTTAGGAGAGTAATGGTAGTGGTGCATTTTCTTTTTTGAAAATTAAACTTCATATCTCTTGCTACCGTAGATGCATTGAGAACAGAAAGACAAAGTACATCAGCCTTCAGTTCCTTTTGCCTCCACTCTATTGGAGCACACCGTTGCCAACATAATCTTCCCCCAAACACTGCTCTTACCCTGTCACTTTTCTGCCTGAGAATTTACAGTCCTTGTCTATTTCCTATTGGATTAAGTCAAAACTCATCTGCCAGGCTTTCAAGGACTCTCATAACTTGGCTGCACTCTATTTATGCAACCTCTTCTTCCACTCCTCAGCGGACTCTGCTGTCAGACAGACCAGTCTCTGTGTCCCTCCCCTTATATTTCCTGATCACATTGTACCTGGCTCACCTGAATTTTCCTGTTTACACAGCAGAACTCAAGGGCTGACCATCGGTGACACTGTCTCTAACCTTTTCAGATCACAATGATCATATCTTTGAATTCCTATGGCCAAACAATCTAGTACTTAATTTACAGTGAAATTGAGTGGTGTTCCTCCCCCAAATTTATGTCCATCTGGACACTTGGATGGGACCTTATTTATTATTTACAAAAGAACATATCTTTGCAGATATAATTAGTTACAGCTGGGCGGTGGGGGACAGGGGAGTGGCAAAGCTAATTCTAACAATTGGTCCTTAAAAAAAGAGAAGACACAAAGAAACATACACAGGGAAGTAGGCCATGTGAAGAGGGAGAGAGAGAATCAAATGAATGGCTTGCCTTTACATTTTCTTAGTAGTGTCTTTCAAAGAGCAAATTTTTAATTTTGGTGAAGTCCAATTTGCCATTTTTTTTCTTATGATTTATTTTTTGTATATTCTTTCTTAGAAATCTTTACTTAATCAAGATTATGAAGATTTTCTCCTAAACTATTTAGTTTTTATCTTTTATGTTTATTTCTGTGGTCCATTTTGAGTTTATATGTATGGCAAATGATAAGAGTTGATGCTATTTATGTATGTATAATATTCTCTCTCTCTCTCTTTTTCTCTCTCTCTCTTTCTTTCTCTCTCTCTCATCTATGTTCAGTTCCAGCTACATTTGCTAAAAAGGCTATTCTTCCTTTATTAAATTTCTTTGGCATCCTTATAGACAATCATCTGACTCTACATGTGTGGGTCTGTTTCTAGAATCTCTAGCTTGTTCCACCAATCTATTTGTCTGTTCTCACACTGCAGCATTCTCTTTTATTACCAATTGAATGACCAAATGACTGGTCAGCCTATTGCTATGATGTGTACCGACCACCAGGGGACAGACTCAATGCAGGAGCACCACTCAGTTGACTGACGGGTGCCAGACATAGGGCTCACAGCTGGCCGCTGCAGCCCGGAGATTGCAACAGAGTGGCAGTGAGTTTACTGAGCAGCGACAGCAGGCACAGCAGTGCTGGGATGAGCAGGAGCAGCAGGCAGGAATGGCAGGTGGTGTTGGACTGCTGGTTTCTGTCTGATTCCTGGAGGCTATGCTAAGGGACCCCACTGGTACATGAATATGTGCACTGGGCCTCTAGTAACTTGATAATGTCTTCAAATCCTTATTTTTTAAAGATAATTTTGACTATACTGTTTTGTGACTTTCCATATAAATTTTAGAATCAGCCTGTTAATTTCTGTAAAAAAGCTCTCTGAGATTTTGATTCGGATTGCATTGAATATATAGATCAGTGGTTCTCAACCTTCCTAAGGCCGTGACCCTTGCATACAGTTCCTCATGTGGTGGTGACCCCCAACCATGAAATTTTGCTACTGTTATGCATCGTGATGTAAATATCTGCATTTTCCGATGGTCTTAGGCAACCCCTGTGAAAGGGTCGTTTGACCCCCAAAGGGGTCGTGACCTACAGGTTGAGAACCACTGATATAGATGAATTTGCATAGAATTAATATCTTAACAATATGTCTTCAGTTTCATAAAACATTATATATCTCTATAATAACTTAAACTTTTAAAAAATTTTCTTTGAAATGTTTTAGTTATCAGTGTAAAGATATTACACATCTAAATCTGTTCTTAAACTTTGTATGTTTTTATGCTACTGCTAACAGTATTGCTTATTAAATTTTAATTTTCAATTACCTGTTGCTCTTATAGAAATACAATTGATATTTGTATATTGATATTGTGTCTTGAGACCTTCCTAAGTTAACTTTATTCTAAGAATATGTAAATTCCTCAGAATTTTCTCTGTATGCAAACAAGTGTCTGAACATACACACAGCTTTCTATTTTTATTTGCACGCTTTATGATATTTATTTCTTTTGCTTGCTTTATTTATCAACCTAGAATCTTCTACTCTAGGAATAGAAGAGGTTAGAGAATATATTCTTTTTTCTTTTTAAAAAATCATATATGAGCGTTTATTCCAATACCACTAGTAGTATGAGAGAACAGCAGGTCATCCACAAAAATCTGCTCTTCAGCCCCCCATAAGCTAGCTGCTTACATAGGGTAGGACAAATATTACATGGGGAAGTATGGATTACACACAGGGAAGTAGGCAATTCGGGCTAGGGTGGGCTCCATTGTTTGAGCAACAGGCTGTTAATCTTTCCATGATAATAGGCGGTTCTTGAATGAGAATGGACTGCCTTTCAAAGTTGACTCCCAGACCCAAGGTTGACTCTTGGATCCTGGGGGCGTACAACTACCAGCCAGGTTAGAATGTCCTTTCTTTAATCAACATAAAGCAATCCTGGTTTCCCATAACCATAGCTAGTCCATAATATTCTATTTCTGCCCCTAACATTTCCTCACAGTTATTTCTAGCATTTCATATCTATGAGATTAGTTTGAGGTGAAAAGACTCATACTATTGGATTGCATTTGCTTCTGCCTTGAAAGCAGTTCCCAGGGATGGAACACACCAACATGCAGGATCTTAGATACGTTTTCTATCAACTGAGAGTTGCCAGAAAGATTAAAACAACGCATTTCCTTTAAATTCCTCACAATGGTGAATAAGCTGCAACAGCAAATAATGCATTGCTGCTTGATGCTCTAGACCTGCCTTCCCAACTTGGCTCAGATTTTGATTTATCTCGTATAGCCCTGGAAGTGGCATTCAAGGCTTTACCATACTACAAGCCAGCTGGGTTACTTTTATTTTAAGGGAGCCCACCATTACTGACATAACAAAAGTGGTGAAAGCAGTATATTCAGCAGGGCTTCACAGGTGGAGATTGTCATTGCAGTGCAGGGGCCATAAGAAGGTATCAGTTTGGACCCTGTGATGCTTCTAGGGCAGTCAGCTGTCCTAAGGAACAAGGCTTCCCAATGCTTTTGGCAAGAATCTATATACAGTGGTACCTCGAGATATGAGTGCCCTAACATACGAGATTTTTGAGATACAAGCCTTTGAGTGAGCGATTTTTGCTTTGAAATACGAACATTTGAGATACGAGTAATTGCACGGATCGGCCAGCTGGGCACGACCCACCAGTTTACCGCTACTCGAGCCTCTCATAGTTTCCCACGCCTCAGTCAGTGTGCTTGTTTACCTCGTTGTCGAAGCATCTTTTGTGCATTTACATACTTTATCACATTTCTTTTTATAACCATCGGTCTGAAGAAAGTGAGTGGAAAGGTCAGTGCTCAGAAGAGGATGATGTCTATTGAGTTAAAGCGTGAAATCATAGAAAAATATGAGCAAGGTGTGCGAGTGGCTGACTTGGCGAGGCAGTACGGGTGTAGTACTTCAACGCTATGCACTGTGCTTAAACAGAGGGAGTCCATAAAGGGTATAACGCCAGCTAAGGGCGTTACAATAATTTCTAAGCTCCGTAGCTCTCTCCATGAAAAGATGGAGAATCTACTGATGGTGTGGGTGACGGAGAAGCAGCTTAAAAGAGATACATTAACACAGGGCATCATATGCCAGAAGGCGCTAGCGATTTACTGTGATTTGCTGGAGCAGACCCCGGGTACTTCCACGGACAAAGCATCGAAAAACTCATATAAAGCCAGTAGAGGCTGGTTTGATAACTTCAGGAAAAGTCCGGCGTTCACTCCATCGTCAGGCATGGTGAGGCAGCAAGTTCGGATGTGAAGGCAGCTGAGGATTACCTCAAAACTTTTTCCGAACTGATAGAAGCCAAAGGATATATCCCCCAGCAAGTCTTCAACTGTGAGGAGACAGGGCTTTTCTGGAAGAAGATGCCAAATAGGACTTATATAATGCCAGAGGAGAAGGCGATGCCAGGCCACAAACCCATGAAGGACAGGCTAACTCTCACACTGTGATCCAATGCGAGTAGCGATTGCAAGCTCAAGCCTCTGCTCGTATACCATTCGGAAAACCCCAGAGTCTTTAAGTCACATAAGATTTTAAAAGATAAACTACAAGTTATATGGAGGGCAAACCCGAAGGCATGGGTCACCAGGCAGTTCTTTGTGGAGTGGGTAAACCTGGTTTTTGGCCCTTCTGTTAAGAAATATCTACAGGAAAACAACCTAACCATGCAAGCCCTCCTCGTCCTCAACAATGCTCCCGCTCACCCACCGAACCTCGAAGATGAACTCCTTGAAGAGTTCAAGTTTATAAAGGTTGTCTACCTACCTCCCAACACCACTCCTATCCTGCAGCCCATGGATGAGGAGGTTATTTCTAATTTTAAAAAGCTGTACATCAAGCACCTGTTCTGGCGCTGCTTTGAGGTGATGGAGAACACAAACCTCACCCTTCGAGAGTTCTGGAAGAACCACTTTCACATTGTGATATGCCTCAGAATTATTGATCAGGCCTGGCTGGCTGTTACAATGAGGACTTTGACCTCTGCATGGAAGAAGCTGTGGCCTGAGGCTGTAGCCGAAAGGACCTTCGAAGGATTCGAACCCAAGGTGCCAGTGAAGGAGGAGATAGTGTATCTGGGAAAATCCATGGGCCTGGAGGTGGATGAGAGAGATGTCAATGAGCTCGTCGAGGAGCACTCTCTGGAACTCACCACAGAGGAGTTACAAGAGTTGCAGTCTCAGCAACATGCGGAGGTTCTCCAAGAAATTGGTTTCAAGGAGGAGCCAGAGGTGGAGGAGATCTCTACAAGTGAGAGAAAGGAGATCTTAGGAATGTGGGAGAGGGTGTCACACTTCGTGGAAAAGAAACACCCCAAAAAAGTTGCTACTGGTCATGCATCAGAGCTGTTCAATGAAACTTGCCTCACCCATTTCAGAAACATTCTGAAAGGGAGGAAGAGGCAATCCTCGTTGGACACGTTTTTTTTTGAAATCGGCCAGTAGCAATTAAGTTCAGTGAAGATTAGTTAAGTTATATTCAGTTTAGGGATAAAATGTAGCATTAAGAGTGTAACCAGTAGGTAAATACACTTTATAAAACCAGTTTATTCCTTTACATTCTCTTTTATTATGTTTTTATACAATATTTGTCATTTATATTAAAAAACACGTAATAAGAACAACTGGGGTGGCATTTTGGGGGCTGGAATGGATTAAAGGCATTTCAATTGATTTCAATAGGGAAATTTGCTTTGAGATATGAGCAACTTGATATATGAGCAAGGTTACGGAACGAATTAAACTCGTATCTCGAGGTACCACTGTATATATAAAATCCTAAGCAACTATTAGACCATTTGTTCAGTAGCTATGATGTGCAATGACCACTAGGGCAAATACTCAATGCGCAGGCATGGAAACATGGAACAGACTGATGAATCTCAGAGAGAAGGGGAGAGGGGGGCAAGCAGGAAGAAATTAACCAAAGATCTTATATGCATACTAGAGGCCTGGTGCACATATTAGTGTACTAGTAGGATCCTTCATCCTGGCCTGTGTCCTCTCACAATCTGGGACCCCTTAGGGGTTGTCAGATTGCTGGTTTTGGCCCGATCCCTGCAGGCCAGACTGAGGGATCCCACTGGTACACGAATCCGTGCACTGGGCCTCTAGTACCATATTTTTCAGAGTATAAGATGACTTTTTACCCAGAAAAATCTTCTCAAAAGTTGGGGGTCGACTTATAGGGTGGGTATATCCCAAACTCTATATTTTAACTGGAAAAGTTGGGGGTTGTCTTATACACCCAGTCTATACGCTGGAAAATATGGTATATAAATAAACAGTTACCCTACATATCAGAAACTAACCAGTTGGTGCCTTAATATGTCTGCTGCTATAACGGATAGTGTAATTATCAGAACAATCCATATTGTAGTTACTAGATACTGAAAGATAATAACTAGCACACCCAGTAATAGTCAGACATTTGCCACAGGGAACTACTGCAGTAACCTTCAAAGAAAACATTCCTGCATCCTTTTTATAGACAGTGGGTCACCATATATAAAGATCCCTGTATGAATGGAATAATTTTATATATCACCAAGAGCGATATTCTTGCTTTGTTTTTGAGGAAAATGATTCATTTTTATTATGAGGTCTGAATGTGTGTTAATTTTTAACAAATAATTTTTCAAGATCTATTGAGATTATTTAACTTTTTAAATCCTAGCAATGTAATCAATTGCATTGATTGATGAATTAACCTTGCATTATTGGGAATCAGCTCTATTGGCCACATTTTATTTTATTTTTTCTATATTGTTAGATTTGATTTGTAATTATAATGTTGAGGAATTTTGTACATGTGATCTGAGGTATGCTGGTTTTCTTTTTTTTTATAGAATTTATTTATTATTTTAGATAAATTGCATTTAAAATTTTTTTTTCACGCATTAATTTTAGAGAGAGAGAGGAAGGGAAAAACTGAGAGAAGGAACTATCAGTTTATTGTTATAACCATCCATGCATTCATTGGTTGATTTTTGCATGTGTCCTGACTGGGGTTCAAGCCTGTACCTTGGTATATAGGGCCAACGCTCTAAGCAACTGAGCTACTTGGCCATGGCTGTATGTTTCTTTGCATTAAATTAGTCAGGTTTGGCATCAGCATATTGAACTCCTAAAATGAATTGAGCGCTCACACTTATATTTTCTGAAAGAATTGGTTTAAGTTTAGTATTTTTCCTTCCTTAAATGCTTCATAGAGATCATGAAGCCATATGGGACTTGATGTTTTTTTTTGTAAGAAGGTTTTAAATGATGACTTCAGTTTTCAAAAGATAATTAGCAAGCTGTTTAGATTTTGTATTTGTTCTTGGTTGATTTTAGAATTGTGTTTCTCAAAAATTTGTACATTTAATTTAAATTGTCAAATTTACTGGCATAGTATTGTTCATAATATTATCCTTAGTATTCGAAAGAGGGTTTAGCAAAGTCCTGATTTTATTCCTTATATTGGTCATTTGTTCTCACTTTCACTCTCATTCTCTTTCCCATCTTGTTAGAGGTTCATCATTTCCATTAAATCTACTATAGGTAAAGTGATAGGAAATTTTTGGAGAGATATGAAAATTTAAAAAAAGAATTACATATTTCTTTGTCTATTTCACCCAACCTGTATACTCAACAGCCAGGAGATTGAAATATAGTGATTGTAAAGTGTGTGGTCCTTTTCCCACTATTGTACAATGTTCCTTATTGGGACAGAAAGTAGACCACGCAAGATAGGCCCTTTCCCTGAAAAATTAGTGCCTTCATCTGTTGATTTCCTTACAAAATTTGTAATTGCTGGTTGTAATTTTCAAGTTGGCATATTTATGAATACTGACTATTACATTGGAAATTGTATTTATTCATCTATATTGTATTGCTATAAATTTCAAATTTTTGCATCTGCAGCATATTGCAAATAAGATGTAAGTTATTCACATCCCACTTAATATATATATTGCATTGGCATTAAATTAGCCAATAGCACAATGAGTTCCTTTTGGTAATTTAGCCATAAGATCAATAATGGAAAAGGGAGGAACCTCTTGGTTCAATTTAACAGTATGGCAATGATTTAACAATAACCTCGACAGGGCTCCCAGGATAAATAATTACCATTTCCATCCCTGTTTAAGAGAGCTTGTTAGGTAAAAAAATATGAATAGTTAGACATAATAAATGACTTATTGTTGGAGATCTTCTTAGGGTGAAAATAGAATTTCTTATGCCCAACGATGGAGGAAGCAGAAAGAGATGTTCAATCTTGAATTGCTGCTAATTACACAGAGAGAGCAAAATGCTTCAGCTAAGGCCATGAGAAAGTAGTGAGCGCAAATAATTATATTTCTCGAACAAGAAAGGGTTAATGAAATGAGTCTTTGTAAAACTAGAAGGACATTATTAGAGAAGCAAGTCTTGAAAGCCAAGGCAAAGGGTAATGATATAATGAAAGTATAAGTGGCTGTATGGAATGTACAGAGTCCTGCGGGTCATGAAAATGCATTAGCAGCCGCAGTGGCCTGGAAGACAGGGGAGGAGCTCACATGATCTCCCTGTTTTTAGAATGACAGGCACAAGTACCCCGTTTGCTCACTTTTTTCAGAACGCAGGAAAATCCTATGTCACTTCTACTTCAGTGATTTTTGATGAGATTGAAAAAGTTTCTAATTCATACAGCAGTTTCGGTTACTTTCCAAGCATTGCAATACTTTTTAAGACATTCTTATTTTTATTTCTTTCCTACCAGTCTCCTTCACTAGTTTCTTCGTCATCTGGACACTTAAAAAATGTGTAACTGTTCTCCAGGTTTCTTTCTTCTTTCCTTTTTCTTGATCATACTCTCTTCCCTTGGACAACTTAGTGCATTCATTTGGTATTGAATGACACTCTATCCCCGTGACTTTAAAAAAAAATATATATATTTATTGATTTTACAGAGAAAGGAAGTGAGAGGAAGGGAAAGATACATGGATGAGAGAGATATTTGTTTTGTTTTGTCACAGCTATATTCTGAGTGCCTAGAATGGTACTTGATACATAATAGCACTCAATAAAGATTTACTGAATTAATTAACTAATTAATAAAAGATCAATAAGGAAGCTCTTGAAATATTTCACCACCTGTAACCTGTAACCTGGGCATGTACCCTGACCGGGAATCAAACTGGCAATGGGATGATGCTCAACCAGCAGAGCCTCACTGGCCAGGCATATCTTGGTGACTTTCAAAACCACAGTTCCAGAGCCGATCTTTCTTGTTAATAAAGTCCAATTTCCAACTGCCTGCTAGCCACGCAGAAGTTTGTCTGCTTCTTATATGGTAGATTTGCTGTGTTTGCCCTTGCATTCTTTGTTTTGTGTTTTCTACTCTGCTTTTAAGCATCATTATTCTATTCTGCCTTTCACCTTAGAGGACATTTCAAAATATTTTCCCCACATTCATTCTCTTTCACACCTCATATTGTTGATCTTGTTTCCTGTGTCTCAGTGATTATGCCACTTCATCCCTTCAATTCCCAGGGCCACTTTCCTCATTTAGATCTCATTCATTTATATCGCATTCATCTTATGGTGAAATATTTCAAGAGCTTCCTTATTGATCTTTTATTAATTAGTTAATTAATTCAGTAAATCTTTATTGAGTGCTATTATGTATCAAGTACCATTCTAGGCACTCAGAATATAGCTGTGACAAAACAAAACAAAACAAAGAACTACACACAAAAAAAACAAACAAAAAAACCACCCTCCCACATTAAAGACCTTATGTTCAGTGGGGCAGGGGAGGCAATAAAAAAGACAAGGAAATTCATAATATGCTAGGAAGTGATGAGCAAGATAGAGAAAAAAATAAAGCAGGGAAAGGTGGAAAAGGATTGTCAGATAAGAAGGGCTGCTTTTTATTTATTTACATGAACATGGTATATGCTTCTACTTGTTTGTACTTTCCTCAATTTAAAAAAGAAACAACAGTTTTATAGTTTTCTGAATACAGGTCTTTTACCTCCTTGGTTAAGTTTATTTCTAGGTTCCTTAGTTTTGGTGGTAATAGTAAATGGGATTGTTTTCTTAATTCATTATTGGTGTATAAAAATGCCACTGATTTCTGAGTATTATTTTGTATCCTGCTACTTTTAGTGGATCTAAATTTTAAAGATATTCTGATTGCTCTGTGGACAATAGACTAATGTACAAGGATAGAGGGAAAGGACTATTAGATAATCCTATCTAATAAAGTGGGAATATGCAAATTGACTGTCACACCATCACAAAATGGTGGTACCCATAGACACAAGATGGCAGCACCCAGTCCCCTCAGCCCTGCCAGAGTTCTCCAGTCCTTTTAGTTGGAAGGTGGAGGGCAGGTGGCAGGTGCACTGTGCGACTGGATGCGTCCTCAGCCGCCCAGCCACCCAGGGCTGGGCCAACGTGCAGGCAAGACTCAAATGGCGGCTGCTCAGCCACCCAGGGTCACCTGAGGCTCAGGTAACCAGGGCCAGCCAAGGCTTGCACTACTGGCAGTAGCAGCAGAAGAGGTGTGATGGGGCATTGCTTTCCCCTGATTGTCGGGTTGCCTCCTGCCCTTGAGGGTTCCCAGATTCTGAGAGGGGCCAGGCCGGGCTGAGGGGTCACCCTCCAGTGCATGAATTTTCATGCACCAGGCCTCTAGTATTTCAATAATTAAGGCAAAATAATATGTTGTAATGGACCAGAGTAATAGCTGAAGAAGGGTTAATATGTAATACATTTTAAAGGCAGAGTTGATTTTATTTATTGACAGATCCTATGTATAGAATATAAGAGAAAGAGAGAAATTAAAAAAAAATGACTTCAAGTTTTATGGCCTAAACAATTGGAGAAAAATTGACATTCACTGAAATATGGAAAGGGGTATATACGAGAAAGGAAGCATATCTGGGCTGGAGTATGGGTCATGAATTATAAGTTTGGCTTTGAACATACTAAATTTGAAATGCCTATAGATATCCAAATGCATATATTGAATGGGAACTGTATATATGATTCTGGGATTTGGAGAGAAGTCAGGATTAGAGATGTAAGTATGGAAGTGTCAGTCATGAAACTGGGTGATACCATCCAAGGAATGAATGTAGTTGAAGAAGAAAGAAATTCAAGGACCAAGCCTCGAGGAAGCTCCAAAATACTTGGGTGGGTGAAAGTAGTTTTATAGTTGTTCATATGGAAAATAATACAATAGTTAATAAGTAATACAAAAATAAGCTGTGTTTCTTATACTCATAATTGTAAAGCTACTTTTGCCCAGATCTGTATAGAGCTCAGATTGCAGAGGAGGAAGTAGCAAATGAGGTAAAGGAAGGGTGAGGGTGAAGAACAAGAGAGAATCGTGTCCTGGAAGCAGAGAAGACAGTGTTCTAAGGAGGGAATAATAAATGATGTCGAAGATAATCTAACTGTTTGAGTGAGATGATGCCGAACACGGATGTTTTGGGGTAGGAATGTGGAGATCATTTGTGACCGAGAGCTGTTATGATGGAGTGATGGGCATGAACATTTTACTGGTAGAGGTTCAAGAGAGAACAAAGGTTGAAGAGTCTGAGACAGCAAGTTTAGGTGATTATTTCAAGGAGTTTATCTGAGCTATTCCCAGTGGGGATGTGTAACCTTTTGGGCAAGGCAGCTCCCATTTGGCCCAGGCCAGGACTCTGAAGACTGGAGCCCCTGTGAGCTATCAGCAGTCAGCATAGCAGTTGGAGATGGGTCCACCAACTTAGCAAGGAAAAAAAAAAAGATCAAGGAGAGGAACCAACAACATTCACTGTAGGAGTCAACAGATTTTATTTTAAGATAGGAGATACTATAGTGTATTTCTTAGAGATGGGAAGGACCTTGCTGAGAAGGAAAAATTAGTAATTATTGAGAGAGAGCAATGAATCCCACCTCTGCAATCTAGCCTTTAAACTGTGGTCATAAATTAATATCCAGCAAAATGAAAAGATAATCTGAAAAATCATCCTAAAAATGCTGGAAAGGTAAACTTTAAAAATACATTGCTGAAGAGGGCCAAAGAGGTATAAACTGCCAGTTATAAAATAAGTCATGGGATGTAATATGCAGCATATGACTATAGTTGCATATTTAAAATTTGCTAAGAGAGTACATCTTAAAATTTCTCATAAGAAAAAAATGTTACTATGTATGGTGACAGATGTAAACTAGACTTATTGTGGTGATCATTTTACAGTATATAGAAATATCAAATAGTTAGGTCATATGTCAATTGTAAATAGAAAGATCCTGTTAAACATGGAAATTTCAGAAGCCAAACAAACATGCCATTTACTAATGTTTTTTCCTTGAACAACTTAATTTACCTTTCTGTGTCTCAGTTTTTTTATCTGTGAAATGGAAATTTATTAGTAATAATGATTATCTGATAAGATTTCTATAATATTTTAATGAAATGATAATATGAAATATGCTCAAATACTGCTTGAGTGCTCTCCTCCTCCTCCCCCTCTTCTTGCCCCACCCCCATTCACTCCCTTTTCTTTCTCCTTCTTGCCTCATTAGCTGAGTTTTCATCATACGCCTCTTGCCTTTTTTTTCACATTATTGAGAGACTTGTCATTTTCTATACATATCACATTACTTAAAACTCCTCTGTATTTTCGAATGTGCGTTTTCCTAAAGTAATCACACTCCACCTCGCCTTTATTCTCCTGAGTGCTTCTGGCCTTTATACTCAGATACCATGTTTTTAATCCTCCTCCTGTTCTATCAGAATCATTCACTTCTTGCCCTTTATATCTTGTATTTAATATACCTCTGTAATTCATTCATTTATTCAACAAGTATTGAGTGTTTCAGGTACATTCCTATCGCTGTATTATGTATCAATGTGTCATATTGTAATGTAATTACTTGTTTAAATATTCTATCTTATCCTATAGTGTAAAGTCTTGCACTTGAAGAAACCATGTCTACCTGTGTTCTCAATGCCTACTCCCAGCCTGGGGCAGCCCGGGGCTCATTTGGAA
>PVJN01026764.1:0-28719 GCA_004026805.1 Lasiurus borealis | reverse complement strand
CTCTGCTTGTATACCATTCGGAAAACCCCAGAGTCTTTAAGTCACATAAGATTTTAAAAGATAAACTGCAAGTTATGTGGAGGGCAAACCCGAAGGCATGGGTCACCAGGCAGTTCTTTGTGGAGTGGGTAAACCTGGTTTTCGGCCCTTCTGTTAAGAAATATCTACAGGAAAACAACCTAACCATGCAAGCCCTCCTGGTCCTCGACAATGCTCCTGCTCACCCACCAAACCTTGAAGATGAACTCCTCAAAGAGTTCAAGTTTATAAAGGTTGTCTACTACCTCCCAACACCACTCCTATCCTGCAGCCCATGGATCAGGAGGTGATTTCTAATTTTAAAAAGCTGTACATCAAGCACCTGTTTCGGCGCTGCTTTGAGGTGCCGGAGAACACAAACCTCACCCTTTGAGAGCTCTGGAAGAACCACTTCAACATGGTGATATGCCTCAGAATTATTGATCAGGCCTGGCTGGGTGTTACAACGAGGACTTTAACCTCTGCATGGAAGAAGCTGTGGCCAGAGGCCGTAGCCGAAAGGACCTTCAAAGGATTCGAACCCGAGGTGCCAGTGGAGGAGGAGATAGTGTCTCTGGGAAAATCCATGGGCCTGGAAGTAGATGAGAGAGACGTGAATGAGCTCGTCGAGGAGCACTCTCTGGAACTCACCACAGAGGAGTTATAAGAGTTGCAGTCTCAGCAACATGTGGAGGTTCTCCAAGAAATTGGTTTTGAGGAGGAGCCAGAGGTGGAGGAGATCTCTACAAGTGAGATAAAGGAGATCTTAGGAATGTGGGAGAGGGTGTCACACTTCGTGGAAAAGAAACACCCTGAAAAAGTTGCTACTGGTCGTGCATCAGAGCTGTTCAAGGAAACTTGCCTCACCCATTTCAGAAACATCCTGAAAGGGAGGAAGAGGCAAACCTCGTTGGACACTTTTTAAAAAATATATATATTTTATTGATTTTTCACAGGGAGAAAGGGAGAGGGACAGAAAGTCCGAAACATCGATGAGAGAGAGACATTGATCAGCCGCCTCCTGCACGCCCCCTACTGGAGATGTGCCCGCAAGCAAGTACATGCCTCCTACCGGAATCGAACCTGGGACCTTTCAGTCAGCAGGCGGACGCTCTATCCACTGAGCCAAACCAGTCTCGGTGGACATGTTTTTTTTTTGAAATCAGCCAAAAATGCAAAGACCAGTAGCAATTAAGTTCAGTGAAGATTAGTTAAGTTACATTCAGTTTAGGGATAAAGTGTAGCATTAAGGGTGTAACGAGTAGGTAAATACACTTTATAAAACCAGTTTATTCCTTTACATTCTCTTTTATTATGTTTTTATACAATATTTGTCATTTATAAATACATTTACAAGAACAACTGGGGTGGCATTTTGGGGGCTGGAACGGATTAACGGCATTTCAATTGATTTCAGTGGGCAAATTTGCTTTGAGATATGAGCAACTTGATATACAAGCAAGGTTACGGAACGAATTAAACTCGTATCTTGAGGTACCACTGTATAGGAAAAACAGCATATGGAGGATTCAGTACTATACACAATTTCAGGATCCACTGGGGGTTTTGGAATGTAACCCCTACAGATAAGGGGACTACTGTACTATATTGGGCTGGGGAAAAGACTGCCCTAATGATACAGAAATGCTTTAATAATAAGGTTCAATGTAGTACTGCAGGAATGCTGAGACCTGACTGACTGAAAGGGCAGAAAAGCTCTCTGAGTATTCTGCAAAGAGGGAAAAATGGGGCTCTATATGGCTTTTAGGATGTGTCTTGTCCTTACAGCTTCTCAAAGCTCTTTTCCAATGGAAGCAAGTGAATGGCATAGAGATGTTGCTAATCACATCTGTGAAGGAACTGAAATGGTGCAACCAGCTCAGAGCAAAGACCAAAGCAACTTTAGGGGAGAGAATGAGTCTGTTGTATTTGTAGAAATATGTGCACTTCAATGATAATTACCATAGTCCTTGTTTACTATTGCTACACTATATTAATTATCCATTCAATGTGAATTAAATACATAATTCTAAACATCATCCCCCCAAAATTACCTTTTATCAATTGAAATAAGCCAATTAAATATTTCAAAATGCAACCATGTAATCAACAGCTTAATGCATGTTAATTATGACCAAAATTTCAATTAATGTGTTAATATATGACCTCAATTCTCTACAAACAACAACAAAAAAGCAGCCTCACATTGCAATTATAGCCTAGTTTGATTGACAGGTATCTGTGAGAGTGTTTTTGTGTCTGATTTGGTAATTTGATTTATATAAAAAAGCTAGCATATTCTCTCCTCTGTTCTGAAGCACTGCATAAAAAGCTCACAGGTTTTAAAATACAACCATCTTCTCTTCAGACCCTGCATTGTCTCTTTCCTGCAATGTCAGATGTATTCCCTCAGGGCATCCTTTCAGCTGCCCCATAAACCTTCACTGTGATCTCTCCACATTTTTAGATAAGTAAGGTATGGAATGGACAAATTCATGGGGCTGCCTGAATACACTGGTATAGATGATTCACCTGTGTATTTGCAGGGCAAGACATGCTGGTCATGCATCACATACCCTTTGTTCCAGTTGAGAGCCATAATGAGGATAAGGAGGGAAGAATCATGGAAAGCCTGCTTGTGAGGTGTCAGACAGGGCCTTATGGAAGTAGCTTAGTTAATGGAAAGGATTCAGACAGAAAGAGATTGGGGATGGAGGACATTCTAGGCGAAAGAAGGGATGTTTGGATTGTAAGATAGTCAGCCTGGGAAGATGACTCTACCAATCTTATTTCTTATTCTTCATGTGCCACATGATGAGAAAGTCATGTTTCAGCCCTGAAGTAAAGAATGAGGTCACATAAAAGGTTACCTGGCCTTTTTACCTGACTTTGAACGTATAACACAACTTCATAGCAGCACTTGACCCTGGTTTCCTTGGTTTCTTATGACCAATTTATTGTCTGACTGTTTTATTCAGAAAAAAACTGGGGGTGTTTCTAAAATGGTCATTTATTTTATTTTGTGCATATCTCCACCCTGAAACATGGTTCACTTAACTGCACTGGCAATTTTGTTATATACAGTTAAATTGTGAGAATATTGTGTGTGTATTGAAATGGAAAATCCCCTTGAAAATTCAGCAAATTGGACTTAAACTTGAAAAGACTGGATGGAGTATAGAACTCTGTGTGTAAATAAATGTATATATGTGCCTATATAAAATATATATTCATATATATATACATAAACACATACATACGTATGTATGTATATACAAATAAAGATTGGATTGACTCATAAAAATATAAACATGTTAAATATAAATTCTAATAGAGAAGGTGTGTGCTTTTGTGACTCAGAAGGAAGGTGTAATAAAGAGGTATTTAAAAGACCAAGAATTAGTGCCTGTCAGGTTTTTTTTTGTCCAGTTCCTCATCTTCTTGACAGGAAGTCAAGTCACTGGATTTGTATCATAGGCTATAAGCAATCCTGGGGCAAACTTATTTCAGGCTGGATATTTGGAGATATTGGCTAAATTAGTGATTGGGTATCTGGGTGGATTGAGAAATCATCAAAACAAATATTTCTCTTCAGTTTTTCAGAATCTCCTTCTGAGTATAGAAGTGCTTTTCTAAAAATATTAATAAAGGGTTAATGCTGAAGGAGCTTGTTAAAAATGAGCAGAGGATCATGAGTGAACATCCATGTTCATAGCAGCATTATTCAAAATAGCTCAAAGTTGGGAACAACCCACCGAAAAAGATGGAAATATCCATCAATGGATGACTGTATAAAAAAATTATTAACACTAATAAAAGGGAAATATGCAAATTGACCATTCCTCCGCTACGCCCATCAGGCAATCAGAGTGAGTATGCAAATTAACCCAACAAAGATGGCTGTTAATTTGCATATGCAGGCGTGGAGCAAAGACTGAAGACAGTGTAGAAGGAAGCCAAGCGCTGCAGAAGGGAGAGAAGCTGTGGAGAAGGGAGGGAGCGAGGCAGTGGAGATGGGAGGGGAGTGAGGCTGTGGTGGAGACAGGAGGGAGTGAGGCAGTGGTGGAGGGAGGTTTCACTCCCTTCTCTGCTTTGTTCTGGCAGCAGGAAGCCCTATTCTTGCATGAATCTTCCTGCAAAGGGCCTCTAGTCTATATATATAAAAGCCTAAGTGACCCGCCAACCAGCCAATTGGCTGGTAAATATGATGCACACTAGGGAGCAGCTGCTCAATGCAGGAGGTGCCAAGTGACAGCAACTTTGCAGACTGCCTCCCCATGCCGCCTCCTCTCCCCCCAGCTTGGGATATGTTGGTTTGCTGGTTTCAGCCTGATCCCTGCAGGCCAGGCTGAGGGACTCCTACCAGTGCATGAATCCATATCCATGCACTGGGCATCTAATATATATATTTTATATTTTTTCCTAAAAAGGAAGGAAATTCTGACACATGCTACAACATGGATGAACCTTGAGGACATTATGCTAAGTGAAGTAAACCAGACACAAAAGGACAAATATTGTATGATTCCACTTATATTAGGTGTCTAGAGTTGTCAAATTTATAAAGACACAAAATAGAATGGTGCTTTCCAGGGGTTGCAGAGTGGAGGGAGAATGGGGAGTTAGTATTTAATGGGGATAGAGTTTCAGTTCGTGAAGTTGAAAATAGTTCCGGAGGTGGATGGTGGTAATGGCTGCACAACAACGTTAATGTACTTAATGCCACTGAACTATACTCTTAAAAATGGTTAAAATGGTATGTGCACAAGTGCATAGCCCATGGACAGATAATAGTGTGGTGAAGGCCTTGGAGGGGTGGGTGCAGCATGGAGGACACCAATGGGAAAAAAATCAAAGGAGTCATCTGTAATACTTTCTACTATAAAGATAAATTTTAAAAAATGGTTAAGGTGGTCAAATTTATGTTGTATGTATTTTAGTACAATTTAAAAAATGAGTGTGGCATTTTATTGAGAACATGAAAAAACAGAAGCTTGAGAAGTTGGCATGACAAGACTTGTTTGATATGGAAATCTGGATGAGCTATGAGGTGAGGGGAGAAGGCACCTAGTATTTCTTCCAACTGAATTATTCTTCTCACCATATCTTCCATCTTTCTTTTCCTCTTAGTAACTTATGCTGTCTCTTTGTCACTTACCCATTACATTTATTTTTCCCTTTCACTTCTTCATTCACCCAGTATATTTTTACACCCTCATATTTAGTCGTCTTATATCCTTGGAAAACACTCACATACCTTCGTTCTTCTACCTCAGCCTCCAGTCTTATTTTCCCTGTTTAAGGCACAAAACCATTATTTGGGGTAGAGATCTAGTGATGAGTTTTTGGCCATGAGTTAGGGTTTTGATGCCGATTACTTCCCAAGACAACAGCAGGCAACAGCACAAGTGAGGATGCTGCTCACTGCTAGAGATACACATTAAAAGCATGGCTGCTTTTTCATAATGAAGAGTGTGCTATTGTGTTACTGAGTGTGTTTCTTGAGAAAGCAAGTGAAAGTGATTTAGAAAAAAGTTGAGAAAGACGACATGAAATTGGATTTTGAATCTTGTGTCCTCAATTCAATTTTAGGATGCTTCTGGTTGATATTACTAATTATAAGTCACCATGATGTTTAACATCATACAGAAGGAATCACATCAATGGTATTTTGGCCCTTTTCATATGTATATTTAATGCCTTGTCGTCAAAGTTTAGGTCAAAACTACTTTGGTTTTGGGCTAAGGAATCTATACTTTCAGAAATACTCATGGAGGAGACTAATAGTTTGGGATCCTTAACACATTATAGATTTTATTTGTTGGCTGTAGAAAGCAAGGAGGGATAAGATCTGATAAAGGGGTGAAAAATGGCCCAAACACACTCACTAATTAAATCTGTGCTTTAGAACCTTGCAGAGATGTAGCCTTCTTGTTAAGGTCACAGTAGATGTGACCATCCAATTAAAAGCACTACCTAACAAAGTACTACTAGCAAAACCTGCTTCAATAAAATAAAAACCTCAAGGCCATATTTGTATTTGTAGGAACAATCAATTTCTATTTTAAATAGGATAATTTCACTTATTTTTGTGTGAAATAATTTTAAAGCATAGGTCAGACCTATTAATTCAAGTTCATTTTAAGAAAATTACAGGGGGTGGGTGGGAGATGGGTAGAAATGGGAAAAGGGTAGGAAACAAGGGACATCTGTAATAGTTTAACAATAAAAATAAATTTAAAACTATTAAAAGAAGAAAATTACTTCTGTATTGGAAATATTTTAATTTTTTTTGTAATACTAATCATTTCGATGAAAATTGGAATCATGGTCTTTAAATGCACTATACTGTTGATTCACAAAAGCTTAACATTACCTATTTAAATACCATAGGTACTATAAAATTTAGTGTGAGAGCTAGTTTTAATAGACAATTTGATTTTATATGTATATGTGCATTCATATTAACTTCATATGTTGAAAGAACAAACTGATTTTGATGAAGAGAATTATTAAAAAGATTTATTTATTTGAGTTTGCCAAAGAATCCTCTAAAGAATTGTACCCATACTGGATATAGTCTGACAAAAGCAAGAATAAGGAAACATTGATATTTATTTTTTCTAAAAGGAGACTTGTGTTTTAGGGATATTGGTGATGAAATTCTGAAAGTATTTTGTGTCTATTTAGGAGAGAGAAAATGAATAAATATATTGATGTATTGGAAACCAGAATTTTTAATGTGGAGGAAGCAGGGACATGAATATGGAAAGGGGGGAAATATGAGGAAGGATCTCATGGTTTTGCATCTAAGTTGAAAGTATCATTATAAAGTCACGTGAAAAAAATACACACAAGACACACACACACACACACACACACACACACACACACACACACACACACACAAACTGTCACTACTGAAAAAGTAGGAGTTATATTATGCCAGTAGTAATGAGCATCTCTAATGCCCGAATCTTGGTTTCTAAATTCCATACTGCACTGAAAGAAACCTTTGGAGAAGTTGCAAGCCGGAGATATTTGGTTGTTCCAGAAAAAAGAAATACTGAAAGATTAATGAGGTCATGTCAGGGGACTAACTGAAAGGAACTCTCACTAGTCAAACTTGGGACCTTTGGAGCATCAAAAAGAATATTGATGATCATGGATTATAACATTAAATTTTTTAAGAATTCTGAGTTTACAGTAATGAGAGAAGGGCAGAATGGTGAGGGTGGGGAGAAGCTCTATTTTAGTTTAAAATAGAGAGCTGCAGCTTGCTGCTCTGTTGACTAATGAGTTTGCCGACCATTGCCTTAGGGAAAAATACTTAAAAAACATTTTAATAATGTACTAATGTCTTTAACCTGAAGTCAAAACTTCTGAGTAAGGGTAATGCCTTACGCATTGGTCGGCAAACTCACTAGTCAATAGAGCAGCAAACCATGGCTCACGAGCCGCAGTTTGCCGACCACTGATTTTAGCGAAGAAAGTTAGACAAATATAGAAGGAATTATAAATAATCATCCTGTATAATCATTGACTCAGGATGGATTGCTAAAACTATTGGGAGAAAGGCTGTTGATGTTGAAGAACAGAATATTCCAGAATATTTGCTTGTTCTCAAGACTGATTACTTAGGAAAACATGCCTTTGAAGTAGAAAGATTGGTTGTCAGCACCTTAACCAAATGGTCCAATTTGGCATCAGGAATAGGGAGAGTCCCAATGTGATGGAGTGGGCGTGCACGACTTCAACAGGGTAGGCCTGGGCCCCTTCAATGACTTAATGCTGTGTGGACAGAGGCAAATGCAGGAACTAAATCAGACTAGAGAAAATTAAGAAATAACAGTCAATTGTTACGGATGAAACTTGGTTGGAGCTGGGTCAAAACAAATAGAAGAGCCACAAAAGATATTTCTGAGACAACTGGGGGAAATTTGAGTATGAATTTTATGTTGGATGATGATATTGAATTACTGTTCACTTTTTAAAGATGTGGTTGGAGAGGAGAGGCCATTGTTCTTCAAGGCTGCAGTTTGAAGTAATTAGGGTGAACTTTTATGTTGGTTTAAGCCTACTTTTGAATAGTTTAACAAGAGAGAAACATGTATAAATACATGTGTGTGTGTGTGTGTGTGTGTGTGTGTGTGTGTGTGTCTATAAGAGAGAGAGAGAAAAGACTTGCCATGATGTTAAGTAGTTGATGAATCTGAGTGAGGAGTTTAATGAGAATTTAGTGTACTATTATTTCATCATTTCTGTAGGGTTGACATTTTTAAAAATACAGAAAGAATTAAAACTTAAGTGAAAAAGGATGTCCTATTATTTTTTTCATATAGAAACATAAAGTTATGGTGCTAGGGTAGTCTCTGGAAAATAGTTTCCAATAAGACAAGTACATTCTTCCTCCTACCATGAAAAATGGGAATGCTGATGTATTTCTGTTGAACAGTTGTAACAAGGTGAAATTTTCCAGTAATCTAGCTGTACTTATTTTCTTCTGGTTCTTGATCAATAAACTTAGTTTCTTATAAATTAGAAAATTCTTTATATATTAGATCAAAATGGATTTTTACATTTTCCCTAATGAATTATGGTAAGTAAAGTAGCAAAGGAATCAATAATAATGCTAATGGGATGCCTACAATGTGCTTGGAAATGTGCTATGTTTTTTACTGAAATTGTCTCCATCCTTCATTTCTCCATGTTTCCTCCATGAGGAAATAGGCTTGGGATGTTTGTGCTTTTCCCAAAGACACATGGTGAATAAGGTGTAGAGTTCACATTTAAATCAAATTCTTTCTGACTCTGGTGTTTTATATATTCATCTTTCAACCTCATGTTGCCTATATCTGAAAATAATGATTTCCAGTAGTTTCCCATATAATGACATTTTTGAGGAAATTCATGGTAGCAAAGATCAAGTTAATATGTCTCTGAATGTATATTTGAGTTTAAGTGAGTAGATGATGGAATTAGAATTATATTGGGATTAAAGAGTCCTGGATGTTGCTTAAGATGGGACTTGAGGGTTCTCAGTGTTCTTGAGTATAATCATTGGTTTATCTAGTTGATATCTCACATGAGTTGAGGAATTAAAATAGCAGACACTGAAAAAATTTTAAAAAAGATCATTGTGACAGAAATAAAGTTTGGGAGTGGGAATGATAAGAAGGGTTTGGGAAAACAGTGATCGAGGTGGCCCTAAGAGAGACAAGGTTCAGTTGTTAGGGGTTTGTAAGCACTTTAAAGTTCTTATGGGGTTGTAGGGGTGTTTTTATTCACGACAAAATTTAATAGTAATTTTTTGTATCTCCACTCTCTTCCCTCTGTTTTAATAACATCTTTATTGTTATATAATTCACATACCAAACACTTTACCTATTTATGGTGTAGAAATCAGTGCTGTTTAGTATAGTCATACAGTTATGCAACCATCAATTTTAGGACTTTTTTATCACCTCCCCAGGAAACCTGTATGTAAGTCATTCCCCATTTTCTCTCAACTCTCCTTTAGACCTAGGAAAATACAAATCTATTTTCTGTTTTTATGGATTTGTCTGCTATAAACCTCTTTTCTAATAAAAGTATAATATGCAAATTGACCACACATTTGCTATACCCACAAGCCATGCCCACCAGCCAATCAGGAGCAAGTATGCAAATCAACCCAACCAAGATGGCTGCAGCCACAGAGCTGCAGCAAGCAGGAGGCTTATGTTTCCCTGGCAATAGAGGAAGCCTACATTCAAGGCTACAAAGTTTCCATTCTACAAGATAGATAAATCCCAACAAAAATGGCTACAGCCACTGAGCTGGAGAGAACAGGAGGCTTGAGTTGCCCCTGGCAATCGAGGAAGTCAAGCTCTCGCATCCTTGGCCTGCGTTGGCCTCCACTACAAAGTTTCAATTATAGAAGATAAATAAGTCTCAATATAAATGGCTGTGGCCATGGATTGATTGAGCAGGATGTTTGGCTCTGTTCCAAGCTACAAAGTTTCAATTATAGAAGATAAATAAACTCCAGATATGAGAGCCTCTGCTTGGGATGCCAGGGGGTTTGGCTGGCTTGTAAACCACCACAGGCCCTTCTCCAAAACTGCCCCACACCCCAAGGGAAACTCCATCCTGATCCAGGACACCCTTCAGGGCAAACCAGCTACCCCCCACCCATGCACCAGGCTTCTATCCTATCTAATAAAAGAGTAATATGCAGATTGACCATCACTCCAACCCACAAGATGGCTTCCCCCATGTAGTTAAAGATGGTTGCCCCCATGTGGACACAAGGTGGTCATGACAAGATTGTCAGCAGGGGAGGGACCAGATCTGTAAGGGAGGGCAGTTGTGGGTGATCAGGCCAGCAGGGAAGGGCAGTTGGGAGGGACCAGGCCTGCAAGGGAGGGCAGTTGTGGGAGATCAGGCCAACAGGGGAGGGCAGTTGGGAGGGTCCAGGCCTGCAGGGAAGGGCAGTTGGGGTGGAACCAGGCCTGCAGGAGAGAGCAGTTAGGGGTGACCAGGCTTGCAGGGGAGGGCAGTTAGGGTCAAACAGGCTGGCAGGGGAGCAGTTAGGCATCAATCAGGCTTGCAGGGGAGTGGTTAGGGGGTGAACAGGCCGGCAGGCAGAAGTGGTTAGATGCAATCAGAAAGGCAAGCAGGGAAACAGTTGAGAGCCAACAGTCCTGGATTGTGAGAGGGATGTCCGACTGCCTGTTTAGGCCCCCGGGCAGTCGGACATCCCTTGAGAGGTTCCAGATTGGAGAGTGTGAAGGCTGGGCTGAGGGACACATCCCCCGTGCATGAATTTTGTGTACCAGGCCTCTAGTTTTATATAAATGAAGTAATATAATATGTGATCTTTTGGCCTCTTTCACTTAGCATAAAATTTCAGGGTTTATCTATATTGTTGCATATATAAGTACTTAGCTTTTTAAATTTATTTTTAAATAAATCTTTATTGTTTAGATTATTACAGTTGCTCCTCTTTTTTATCTCTATAGCTATCCTCCACCCAGATCCAACCCAACCCTTTGCTCTTATCCCCCCTCCCCCACCCACTGTACTCATCCATAGGTGTATGATTTTTGTCCAGTCTTTCCTGCACCTCCCACATCCCTTTTCCCTAAGAATTGTCAGTCCACTCTTTTTCTATGCCCCTGATTCTGTTATATTCACCAGTTTATTCTGTTCATCAGATTTTTAATTCACTTGATTTTTAGATTCACTTGTTGATAGATATGTATTTGTTGTTCATAATTTTTATCTTTACCTTTTTCTTCTTCTTCTTCTTCTTAAAGAGCACCCTTCAGCATTTCATATAATACTGATTTGGTGATGATGAAGTCCTTTAGCTTTTTCTTATCTGTGAAACTCTTTATCTATGCTTCAATTCTGAATGATAGCTTTGCTGGGTAGAGTAATCTTGGTTGTAGGTTCTTGCTATTCATCACTTTGAATATTTCTTGCCACTCCCATCTGGCCTGCATAGTTTCTGTTGAGAAATCAGCTGACATTCGTATGGGTATTCCCTTGTAGGTAACTAACTGTTTTTCTCTTGCTGTCTTTTGCGCTTGGCATTTTAATTATGATGTGTCTTAGTGTGGTCCTCTTTGGATTCCTTTTGTTTGGGGTTGTGTGCCTTTCCTGGTCTTGTAAGTCTATTTCTTTCACCAGGTATGGGAAGTTTGCTGTCATTATTTCTTCAAATATGTTTTCTATATCTTGCTCTCTCTCTTCTTCTGGCACCCCCATAATTCTGATGTTGGTATGCTTGAAGTTGTCCCAGAGGTTCCTTACACTATCTTCATATTTTTGGAATCTTTTTTCTTTTCTGGTTGGGTGTTTTTTTGCTTTTTCATATTTCAAATCTTTGACTTGATTTTTGTGATGCTCTTGTCTGTTGGATCTCTGTATATTATTTTTTATTTCAGTCAATGTATGCTTAATTTCTATTTGGTCATTTTCCATATCCTCAAGGGACTCACTAAAGTTATCAGCGGTTTCTAGAAAATTCTTGAAAAACTTTATGACCGTGGTTTTTGAACTCTATAGTCAGTAGTTTGCTTTCCTCCATTTCTTTCATTTGTGACCTGTTTCTTTGTCTCTGAATTTTGGCTGCTTCCCTGTGTTGATAGAGTGGCTTTGTGTGCTAAGTGTCCCATAGGGCCCAGTAGCTCAGTGTCCCCAATTACCTGAGGTGGACACTCTTGGTGCACCCCTTTGTGGGCTGTGTGCACAGTCTTGTTGTAGTTAAGCCTTGATTATTGTTGGTATCTCTGGGAGGAATTGATCTCCAGGCCAATAGGATGGGAGGATCAGTTGTGTCTATGCTGGAAGAACTTCTGTACTGGAGACACCCTTATGAGGCAGGACTTGCTTCAGTGGGACTTTGGTGCTCACTGAGTCTGCCCCCTGAGTGTGCCCCTTAATAGATCCGAGGAGTTATAATCCTGATGGTCTCACTCTGACCACTGGGGTACATTGGCTCTTGGATCTCCAAGGCAGTGCAAATTTAGCTCTGCCTGAGGCCACCCAGCAGGAATTATGGAGGGATTTTCAGATTCCTCATCTTTGTTTGGGGTTTGGAGGTGCCCAGATGAGGCCCAGCTGTGAAGCAATGCAAGCTACTGTGGAGCCTTGGAAGTTCTGGGACTCTCTGACGCAGCTGCAGTTTGTTAGGTAATTTTAGATTGCAAAGGGCCAGGCCATTCATATACAAAATCTCTATGCACAGCTGAGATGGGGTTGTAAATTGGGTGGCGCAAGGTCTCAGTGAATCAACAGGGTGGAGCAAACAGCAATGGCTGACTTTCATCCCTGCCCTAAGAGGCCCCTGAGGCTCAGTGTCCCTCAGTAATTGATGCAAGCACCTCTGAGAAAAAGCCGGCTTTGTGTTCTGGCCTGATATCAGACAGTCCAATTTCCCCCCATATGAGTCTGGGATTCCAGAGTCTTGCCTAGAACTGGAGTTCAGAGCAATCAGGAGCTTGTATCTCCCTCCTAAGTCTTCAGTTGCCAGTCCTTTCCATGTGCGCACCTCCGTACCTCTGCACTTCATTTCTGCACTTTCTCTGAATTTCAGTGTGCTTTTTTCTTCCCTTCTAATTGTAGAATTCCAGTCATCCAGCCTTCCTGTGGCTCTGGATGATGTCCGTTTTTGTCTTTTAATTGTAGTTTTGAAGTGGTTGTGCGAGGCAGCAAGTTCAGGTGTTTACCTATGCTACCATCTTGGTTTCTCCTCACTTCACCCTTTTGAAAATATATTTTTATTGATTTCAGAGAGGAAAAGAGAGGGATAGAGAGATGGAAATATTAATGATGAGAGAGAATCATTGATTGGCTGTCTCCTGCCAGGGATCGAGCCTGCAACCCAGGCATGTGCTCTTGTCTGATAATGAACCTGGGACCCTTCAGTCCGTAGGCTGATGCTTTAATCACTGAGCAAAACCAGTTAGGCTAAGTACTTCACTTTTTAATTGCTGAGTATTATTCCATTGTGGAGATATACTACATTTTACTTATTCATGTTGATGGACATTTTGGTTCTTTCTACTTTTGTCTATTATGAATAATGCTGCTCTGATCTTTGTGTACAAGTTTTTGTGTGGACATTTGCTTTTAAATTAATTGGACAAAACTTTTGTTGTATCTATTCTATGGTTAAGGAAGTACAAGGGAAACCTGAGATATCAGACCCGTTTTTTACCCTAGGGAGGGGACATGTGGAAAGAAAAGCAAGGGATACTCTGTGCCAGACTCCAGGATCTGATGTACCTGGTGCTAGAGCTCAGAGATGATGAGGACAGATATCTGCCTGCAGGAGCCCATTACAGTCTAGTGGGACATGCTCCCTGCAGGAAAAAAGTGTTATAAGGACATCAATGGCAGCTCCTTACTTTTTCCAACCACCATCTCACCCATCAGAGACAGTTTCAGGCTGGCATGGGATCAGGCTGGATTAGATGATCTCTAAATCCTTCCCAAGTCTTAGATGGGAGTATTGGGATGGGGTTGTAAACCCTCTCTCCTGGCGCACTTGCATGCGTGCGTGTAGGGAGCTTAACTTTTATTTCTGGAACATTGTGATGCCCTTCCCCTTGTAAAAAATGTATGGAAGTGCTGTTCTCAATACAAAATATGGTGAAAGAACCGAATTCCCTTCAATTTATTGAAATTTGTTCCAGGCTAATGTCTTTGTCAAAGCTTTGTAGTAAAGTAGATTTTTGTTTGTGTGGTAGTTGGGGGAAAGGGGAGAGGTTGCCTCTTGTAAGGCAGAATTTGCTTGGCATTATCTCTTAAAATCTTTATTTCTAGCAAAAACCTTGTTAACATGCGGTTTGGATTTAAATGATGGGTAGACCACATTTTATGAAGAGGTCACTATCTCTAAATATTTAACTCATTTTTTTTTAAGGAGACACATTTTCAATTTTGGAATATGAATTCTTAATGGATATTTCACTGTAAATTTGTTAGAAAATGTTTACAGAGTTTCCCTTAGGAAGATACCTTTATAACTTGAAATCTTTGAAAACCTTTTAGAAACTCTGGTCAGTATCACGCTTAGCAGGGTGTTGAAATCAAGTGCTTTTCCTCTTTTAGTTCTTTGCACTTTGTCCATTGAAAATGTGCAAAGAAGTCCATCTGAAATTCTCTTTGGGCCACTGAATTCAGCTTCATTACAGTGAAAGTGGGATAAAAGTATATCAAACAAACCCAGCAGGCGATTTGAAATATATTTGGGGTGAATCAATGGCTCATCCTTAAAATGGCTTTATTTTTTCATTTCATGAATTTTGCCAGAGAGTCGTTTTAAGCTAAAACTCTAGGCAATATTTTTCCTCTGCAGAATTAGAGAAGATGGGTAAATAGATTTGAGTTTTTAAAATTATGAATACAAAAGGTAACGTAAATTCCAAATATATAAATTTATAAAATCAGCTATATTCTAGAATAAATAGAAGTAATTAGGACAACATTAGTGCAGCATTAACATCGCTAATTCTTTCTGTATAATTATGTCAAATAATAACACAAATAAAATGTATAAATATCAAATGAATATGAGAGGACCCTCCCTTTTCTTTTTAATGCCACCAGTGTCAGGTTATGAGCACGCAAAATCATCAGGCTTCCAGACACCCACTTCTAAATACAGGCAGCGTGAACTCTAATGAAAACATGAACTCCAGTATAAATCTCCTCTGCCACCTGGTTCAACGAGGGGCTGCCTAGCAAGCCAATAATTCCATTCCTCAGAGCATTGCTGAGAATATTTATATAATTAAATATCATCTGTTTCCCCATTTAATTCCTGGTGGCTTTTTCCCCCTGGCTGTTTCTGCTATTTCCTTGGGCAGGAATGGCCCAATAATGTTGCCTCCGCTCTGATGGATTATCTTCATTAGCTACTTGGGGTGATGAGTCCCCGAGTAATGCTGAATTTGATTTACCGTGTGCAAAAGCCAAACCTTTTGTGAAAGCTCTAAGTAGGGCAGGTTTTATACAATTGTTTGAAGAAGTGGTGGGGGTGGGGGGTTGGGAGTGGGGGGAGAGGCGTTCTTTTAGGAAACAATTTTGGAAAATACTTTGTTCTAGGAGAACTTCCTTTGAACAGGTATCAACAAAGTAATGATATTGAAAATACTTTTTGATAAAGAAAAGGTGAATGGAGAACAAGATGTTCCAGAAAGAACACAGCGACCCGATTTTTGGGGTCTCAGTTTCTGTGTCTGAGAAGCAGGGAACTAGGTTGGTGGTTCTCCAAGGCCCCTTCCAGCAAAAAACCAGGCTGTGGAGTTGACAGATGTTTGTGACTCCTGCCCGTGGCATTGGTAGTGTGACTCCTGGGCAAGTCACCCAATCTCTTTAAACTCTGCATCTTTAAAGTGGGCAAACACCACGTCTTTCTTCTCACTTGTTTCAGGGCAGTGGTGAAGACTAAATAGGAAAATGCACTGAAAGCAATTGCATAGAGCCCAAGGCCATACAAGCAGGGGAAGTGGGATTCAAATGCAGGCTTGCCAACTGGAGCCCTCGCATCCTTAGCTACGAGTGAATCCTGTATAATGGGAGTTCACTTAGTAAGTATCAGGGTGCTTTAGAATCAGTAGAAGGTTGTGCTCAGAACCTAGGGTGAATCCTTAGCTGTATTGCTAAACTTCTTCATATCATTTCAGTAGAATATTATCCACTGTTCAGGGCTGCTGTGAGAAGTAAGTGAAGCCAAGTGTGTGGAACTGCTGTATAAACTGCTAAGCAAATGCAAATGCTTGTTCCATTAAAATGTCATGAGGTAGTTGATCATTGAACCAAAGCTAGTTATTATGCCATTTACCTTGGAGGTGGGGCATTATGCCTTCTGAGCTATAGAGAAAAATCTTGTTTTGGTGCCACATTAGAAAACCAGACAAAGCCAGTAGACATCTGAAAGTTGGAAGAATAAGGGTAAAATCAGGATGGCATTGGGTAGAAATAGAGTTCTATCACATGCTATTGCAGTCTGGATCAAAGGATCATTTGTCTATTAATATGAGTCAGGCACAGGATAAGTAAAGTCGGAGCCACAGGCATCGAGGGGGAAAGTGGGTTTGCGTAGGAACCTCAGCAGAGTACAGACCTAACTGAAATGGACACTGGATGTCCATGAGGTAACAGATGGGCACAGGAACAGGAGCAGATTTAAATCTCAGTGCTCAAGTTATTTTATAGAACTAGTCTTTCTGCTTTCTGTGTTTTGAATGCACAAAGAAGAAAAATACTGCAGATCCATCCTGTTAATATAAAAGGAGATCATTCTCTTAATGTTTTATCTTTGTACTTCATTCTTAAAAATGTATTTTTATTGATTTCAGAGAGAGAGAAATGGAGAGGGAGAGAGAGAGAAACATCAATAATGGAAATCATTGATCGGCGGTCTTCTGCATGCCCCACATTGGGGTTTGAGCTCAAAATCTGGGCATAAGTCCTGACCAGGAATTGAACCATGATCTCCTGGTTCTTGAGTCAGGGCTCAACCACTGAGCCACATTGGTTGAATATGATTTTTCAGGTCTTTCTCTTAAGTTTTCTCTAATTTCCATGATTCGCCTCTTAAGAAATCATGCTCTTTTTTTCTCTTAAAACTATATACTCATTGCAGCTAAACTTACATCACAAAACTACTTTTACCTGGACATAAAGAGAAAATGAGGCTGAGATGTAGAGGTCTTTCTCATTAGTCCTGAATTGTTATCATTTACAGTTTAGTGTCATTCTAATCCTATTTTTCCTCACCTCTTTTAAAAGTTTATTGTTGAGAGAGAGAAAGAGAGGGAGAGAGAAACATTGATTTGTTTTTCCACTTATTTATGCATTCATTGATTGATTCTTGTATGTGTCCTGACTGGGGATCAAACCTGTAACCCTGGCATATCAGGACCATGCTCTAACCAACTGACTTACCTGGCCAGGGCCCTGACTTTATTTCTTGATTGCTGTGTTCCTGTACATCCTTCCTGGATGAAAAGTCCCTTGATGGGCTGTTTATAGTCTTTGGGCTTCAGTATATTTGGCACCAGGCTTGTTCTGTTAGCTGTTAGCTCATGCCTTCCATCTCAATGCTGTTTAGGGCAATCAAAGACATGGCCTGATGGACTTCTCCAGTTTTGGAGGTGTTTTATGCTGTGCTGATTCTGACCCTTCCCCTTTTCTCTAGTACTCTCCAATAGGCCCCTAACCTCCCCCCCAAAGTAAAATGTTTAGTAGTAAGAAAAATCCCATGTCACAGAGAATAGCAAAACTATTGGGAATACATATTCATAATTTTTATTTTTAAAATTAATTAATAATTTATTTGAAAGCAGAATGCAGTACCTGGAATATAACAGGACTTTAATAAATATTCCATTTAGAACAGTGATCCTCAACCCTGGCTGCACATAAAAATTACCTGAGGAATTTAAAAAATACTGATGCCTAGGCTCCATCCTTAATCAATGAAGTCAGAATCTCAAGGGGTGAGGTCTGGGTGTTCATAGTTTTAGAAAACTTCCCAGGTAATTTTAATGTGCAGCCTAGGTTGAGAATTGCAGCAAATGGCCTTCTTTTTGTTTTATATTTCTTGAGGTGCTGGTTTCTAATTAGGGTTAATATCATTACAATTTAATGCATTTCTTTTGTTAAACTTAATGGGAACTAGCACCTCTCTCTCTCTCCAATAATATACCCACTTTCTCTGGCATAAACACTTATTGTTTTTTAAAAACTAGGTTTCCAATTAAAAACCTAACCTCACCTCAGAGCAGAACCTTAGAATTGCATTTAAAGAAAATTTTAGATCATGTATTTCAAGCTTGAAGACAGGTCAGGGGGTAAGATAGGGTTGGAGGGCAAAGGTGGCCAGCTGTGAGTTCACACCTGAATTATTTGCCAGTTTGTGCAAAGGTGGCTTTAGTTTCTAAATGGCACTTTACTAAACTCTTTAGGTTTTTGTAGCCAGAGTCTACTTTCTAACTCCCAATTCAGACACACAGTCTTGTAAATAAGTGAGTATTGGAGGACATTGTCATTGGAACTGGAGCCTCAGTTTCCTCATCTGTAAATTGAAGGCTTTGAGGAGTTCTTCATGAGATTGCAGGGAGAATTAAATAATTGCTAACATTTACTGAGTGCTTACTATGTGCCAAACACAATTCTAAGTTATAAAAAGGATGAAATTATTTAAATATCAATACATTTCTGTGAATAGGCACCATCATCCTCTTCCTTTTACGGATGAAGAAACCAAAGCACAGAGAGGCTAAGTAACTTGCCTGAGATTCTAGGACTGGTCCACAGGGTTCTGAGATTTGAACCTATGCAGTATAATTCCAGACTTTGTGCACAAAAATCTCTGTGCTATTATATCCATATATGTGAGTAAAGTCATACTGTTCTTGTCCTTTTCTGCCTGTTTTATTTTTCTTAGCATAATACTCTCAAGATCCATTCATGTTATTAAAAATGGCAATATTTGATCTTTTAATGGCTGAGAAGTATTCCACTGTGTGTGTGTGTGTTATATTATATATCAGGTCATCCATTTAAAAAGCAACAAATAGATAAAACAAACAGACTCAAGATATAGCAACAGAATGATGTTGACCAAAGGAGAAGGGCGTGGGAGGAAAACAAAGAGTAAATGGGGTCAAATACATGGTGATGGAAGGAGACTAGACTTTATGTGGTAAACACACAATAAAGTTATAATATAGATGTTGTATTATAAAACACCTAACATTTATATAATGTTATTAACCAATGTTACCCAAATAAATTTAATTAAAACACACACACACACACACACACACACACACACACAAATCCCCATTACCTAGGTCACATGAAGGTGCCTGAGATAATGACTGGAGCAGCAGAATAGACTCTCAGGAAAAAATGAATCCGAGGCTAGTAAGCTGAGACAGAATTGACATGGGGCAGGGGTGGTGGATGGCTGGTTGAAGTGATGGTATGCTTTTAAAGAAGTTTTTGAGGGTTTGATTACCTGAGTTGCAGGGGAGAATGAACTTGGAATATTAGTAATTAATGGATAATAACATTCAAATGTTGAAATGTGTAGGAGATGCATTTTAGCAAAATGTGTGTGTGTGCGCCTATGTATATGTAAGTCTGTGTCTATGTCTGTATATTGGTGAAAATGTGTGTGTGTGTGTGTGTATGTTTGTTTAAGTGTATGTTTGTGTGTTGGAGAGTTACCTGTCATGTGACCTGGCCTCACCTTTAAACTTGACATTCTCTGACCTAGGAATCTTCTGGAATCCTGTATGCTCCCACCCCATCATTTAGTTGATCATACTTCACAGTTGGATACTATTTTTGCCATCTCTGTTCAGTCCTTACTAAATGATGGGTTCAGCCCATTTACTGGAGTCTGTGAACAACCCCGCCTGCCAGCTGGGTGGCCTCAGATGTCTGCAGAGCCCACAGACGTACCTCCCAAATCACAACGCTGGGTAAATGTTACCACCATTTGGGACTGGTGTCTAGGTTATTCCTAGTCTCCTTACCCCACTCTGCACCCTCTAACCCCTCTGATTAAGTCAGACACTCTGCAGAAAGGTCTGGGATAAATCTCAACCTTAGGGTTGAGAAAACCTGGTTGCTCACACCTAAACTATGCAAGGAGGACTGAATTACACAGAGAAGTTAGTCTCATCATAGTGCAGAAAGGTGGCAGAGCCAAATACCTTAACTCCAGGTTATTATGCCTTTTCCATTTTCCCCTTTCTCTATCATCCTCCAACATTGCCCTTGCCCCCTCTCCCACACAAGGAATTAAAATGTTTTGTCTGGAAGTAAGCGTACTTGACAAACATGGCCAGGGCTCCCGCGGCAGCTGTATTCAGCGTGTTTGGATGCTAGCGATGTGTGCTTTAACATGGAGATTGGTGTCCAAAGGCGCCTGATATCGCCGTGTCCATTTCCATTCTGCTGAACATCACGTGGAAACCAATCAAATAATGATCTTGGGAATGAAATATTCAACGAACAATGTTATTAACATATAAAAGACTTATGGGCAAATCACTTTTAAGTATGACAAGGCTTCAAAATGTGTTTCATTTGAGCATGGGGAGAAATGCTTTGGGGGGTTGTTTATCAGCAGTGCCATGAGGGAGGCTTATTTCTTCCCTTTAAATCTGGATGAATATGCATGTGTGCGCTGCATGATAATAGCAATCATACTAGCCAGGAGATTAGCTGAGCTTGTGCTCCAGTAATTCCAGCATGCAAATTCAAAGTACAGAGCAGCCAAAGGAGGCGTGTGCTGCATTTTGTCCTCCTTTACCTCCCAACCTTTGTGCTGTGTGTTAGGTGTGCCTCAGGGACCTTTGCAAAGTCAAAGCCTACATAGGTGGGTCCTTGCATGGATGTGGATCTACTTTCTCATATTGTAATATTGTGATATACATAAAGAGAGGAATGCATGAATTTAATGAATAATTATAGATGCCCATGTAATCCCTCTTACTCCCAGGTAAAGAATATTGCCAGTTCCCTAGAAGACCCTCCGCTGCCTCCTTACCTATATGTTGTTTAAGAAAACTGGATATGAAGAGCAGACACATGAGTAACCAGGAATGGAAAAGCTCTGTTAGGTTTTGGCAGTACCACTTCTTGATCAGAGGGTGGTTTCTTTCCTTTCTGATATTTAGGAGGCAGTAGGGTTTGTGGAACCTCATTGTGGGTTTCACATCTTTGTGACCTTGAGCAAGAACTCCTGTGCTCCTTGTGCCTTAGTTTTCCTATCTGTAAAATGGGGATAATGAAAGTACCTACCTCATGGGATTGTTGTGAGGATCAAATGTGTTTATACATGCAAAATGCTCAAAACTGTGTAAGGCACATGTATGTTAATGCTACTACTACTTTTAGTATTATTTATGCTCTTGGCTCTATGTAGTTGTGTGATTTTGTGTGTGGAATTATCAGTCTAGAAAATAATAACAACGTATACAGATGTCTATATTATTTTGGTCCATCCATATTGCTGGGGGATTATCATCCCAGGCCAGCTCAGATGTCTTAGCCATGTACATAGTTTTCCCCTTCTTTCTCAGGAAGAACATTGCAACTTGGCACAAAAATAGTTTTTAAGAGAATGCTTAAGCATGAGTATGATTATTGCAGGTAGGGAGGGAAGAGCTAACATTGAATATCCAAACAATGCCATTTAACCCAAGAGGAAAAATTCCCTGTACAATAAGGCACTTTTAGTTCATTTTATAGATTAGGCGAATGAAGCTCAGAGAAGTGAAACAACTTGGCTGATGTCACAAAGTAAGTGGTTTAGCTGGGAATCAAACATGAGTCTATTTTCAGAGACTTCAGAGCCTTCAAGCTCACTTACTACAACCTCTCATCCATGCAGGAATATTTTCTTCGACACACCTGCAAAGTGAAAGCAGGCTTTGCTGGAATAAATCATAGATTTAGAAGAGCATGGTATCTTGTTTGAATATGCTAAGTATATACCAGTGTACCTGATTTATTGTTTCCAGCCACAGGTAATGCTGTTGGACTTCAAGGCATGTATAGATATTCATGATCTAAAGATGCACAAATTGTCCTTAATCACTATGGGCAGGCTTGAGTTGGAACTCCATAAAGGGAATGTTATAAAAGTGCTTCTGCATTTGTATACTTTTTCTCATAACCTTCTCTCATGGTGGCAGGACATAGCTCTCTTTATCCAGATACTCAAGTTGCGACATCAGCTATAACAACCTTCGAGAGCTTCAGAGTGATGATGCAGCAAAGACAGTGGTGGAATCTTAAGTCTGTCTGGGATATTGTTAGGGTATTATCTATTCCCTCACTTTTTTATTGGTCTGTCTGTCCAACTAAGGAATTTATACAATAGTAAAGCTGGCAAAAAAACACTTAGCCTATTTGTCAACCTGCATTACTGTGTAAATAAAGTAGAGCACTTCCACCAATCGAAGTTAATAGAAAGGGTTATTTAACTATTTGTATGCCTGCTGATTTTTATTCAATGTCTCTATTAACTGTATTAGTGCTTCTTTAGTTTATTAGTGTGTGCTTATTTCAGAACTACTCCTTATGAAATTAACCCAAAGTGGATCAAAACCATAAAATAAACATAAAAATCATCAAATCATCAAATTTCCTGAAGAAAACATTGGAGAAAATCTTTATGACCTTGATTTAGGCAAATAATTCTTACACAGGCAAAAACAACAACAAAAAATAAATCCAATAAACTGGACTTGACTTAAAAAAACAACAACTGTTCTTTGAGAGACATTAAGAAAATGAAAAGACAAATTTTGCATATATTTATTTCTAATCATTTCATTTTGTTTAAAGCTAATAACAGCTTTAAAAACTTTTTGTTTCTAACTTCTCATTGTTAGTAAATAAAAATTAACTTGATTTTTGTATGCTGACTCCTATCCTGAGGTCTGTTAAACTCCTATTAATTCTAGTAACCTTTTTGCCCATTCCTTGGTATTTTCTATGTAGTTCATCCTGTCTTTGTGAATAATGATGGTTTGATTTTTTTTTCTTTGTCAATCTAGATGCATTTTATTCTCTTTTCTTATCTTACTGGACTGGCAAGGACCTCTTGCATGATGTTGAGTAGGTAGATAGAATACAGTGGATAGGCCTAACCTGGTTCTTGATCTGAAATATCCTTAGTCTTTCTCCACTGAGAGTGATACTGGCTTTTTGCTAGTGAGCCTCTAGCTTGGTTTTCTGCCATTTAGTTTTATTTTAGGCTTATTGATGGGAAGGTTGCAGTCTCCCAACTGACGTTTCCCAAGTATCTTCAACATTCTGCTAAAGGGCACAGGAAGGGAAAGGCTGGACCAGGTGTAGTCTAGTTAGAAAAAGCTGCTATTTGGGAGTCAGTCTTAATTGGTTTTAGAAATATTTGATTTTTCTCTTGTGGTGCAATGCAGGCATATTCCCCCCCAGTGTGTCCTTGTTCTTTTCTCCCTTGATTCCCTAGCCCTGAAAAAAGTGTCAGAGATAATATTTTATGCATATTATTCCAATTTCAGTCTTTTTGAAAATAGGACTTTAAGGACATGAATAGCTCTCTACAATTTTTGTATTTATAGCAAGAATTCTTGTCAACTTTTCACTCTTTAATTTCTGTGAAAGAAAACAAAGTCCTTTTTATCTTAGTTGATAAGGCATCAAGTAACTGTTATTAATGAACAAAACTGTAAAAAGAAATATACTTTTTAATTAGTCAGTGTTGTTCTTCCCCCAGTGACTGAACTGTTGCACATTTTATAGCACTGGCAGCAACAGCAAACTACTGATATGGACTCACCCAATTAATTAAATAAAGATTATATTACTGGAAAAAGCTAAATCATCCACTCAACCATATGAAAACACTTTTAAAATCATCTTAAAAATGTCTTTGCAATTTGTTTAGCAAGTAGTAGACTTTGTGCAAAGTATCCATCATTATAATAGCATTACAGTTCTATTAATAACTATTTGAAATCAGAAAATATTGTATTCTGTTGTTTAGATTTGTCAAAGCATGCCTTTATAATGCAATAAGGTGTTTATGTATTTTTTTTACTACAGTATCTGAAGTCTGATGTAGTCAATGAAATCAGAGGAATTCAGGTTATGGTGGAAGGATGTAGAAGTAGTGTTCCAAATATGATGATGATAATGATGATACAGAACTTTCCCAGATTCCCTCTGAGACTAGGGAGTACCCTCTGAAGGTTGGTCAGAAGGATGGAAGTGGAGCAGGACTACCTGCACCTCTTCCATGCTAGTATCTCTAAAGGAGGTGACAGGGACGAAGGCAGTGAGCTCTTGGGAGGAGAGGTGGCTGGAATGATGGTCACCTTGCAAGGCAGATGATGCTGGGCTACTAAAGGAGCTCGTGAATCTTGTAAGTAGAAATGAGTGATGTTTTAGGAGAACTCAGCAAGTGCTGATTGAGGTTGGAGGGACAGAATAGGCAAAGAATGAAGCTAGTTGAAAGGTCATGACTACTGGACTAATTTCTGAGGTGGGAGCAAAAGAATCCAGTTGTGATCATTTAAGAAGTAGGTGGGAAAGAGGAAAAAGGTAAGGGTGACTTAAGACTTGTGGCTCAGGACACTGACTAGTTGGCAAAATATTAACTAAGAAGCAGAGATTAGGAAATTAAGGAACCAGATGATAGAGGGAATATTATCTTTGACCTGAAATAGAGGAGAAATGAAAATGCAGGCCAACGAGGCAAAATAAATTACCCAGCCTGATATTGGGAATGGGAGTTAGGGTGAATTTTGAAGAGAGACGCTTGGACCCAAGTGTTACTTGGTAAGAAGAACTAGATCATCAGAGAGGAGGAACCAAGGAGCCTTGGAGGAATAGAGTTGCGCTCTAACTCTGAGGCGAAGTAATCATCAGCGAGAGACTGGATGCCTGCAGCTCACCTTCTCCTTAAGTGGAAACGTTTTTGTTGTTCTTGTTAATCCTCATCAAAGGGTATTTTTCAATTGAGGAGTCAATGTGAGATAGAGACATGATTGATTGCCTCTTACTGGGGCAAGGGATATGCCCTTGATTGGGAATTGAACCTGAGATCCTTTGTTGCATGGGATGATGCTCTAACAACTTGACAACACCAGCCAGGGCTCACTATTCTTCTTCTTTCTTTTTGTTAATCCTTAGTGGAAATTTTTGTTCATTAATTGGGCCATACATATATCAAGCATCTATCATGTACCAGGCACAGTTGCTGTGTTACCAAGTTGAATAAAAGAAAGCCTTGAGGTTATGTGTAGGAAAGGGACAGACTGAACAGGTAGTTATAAACATATTGTGAAGTGGAAATTACCACAACAAAGATAAAAGTAAAAAGAGCTGACATTTGAGTTGAGTCTCTAATGAGTTTAGCAGGTGAAGGGGAGAGAAGAAGGGGAAGAAAGAACATTCTAGGCAGAATAAAGCATGTAGAAAGGTCTTTTAAAATACTGGTATCACTTATGTAAGTAGATGAGCATGGAACGAGAGTTGTTTTTTTCTCACAACAGTTTCTGTCCCTTATGAGCCCTTCTTTTGTTCCAAGTGTTTCCTGCCCCAAACTTTTATTTAAAATCTTAGTACCTTTGGTTTATATATGTGGTTTTTAACTTTTCATATTGAAGGCAGTTAAGTGTCAGGGGACCTCTGAGCTGAAGGCTCTCTGTATTTGTATATCGTCTTTGTTCTCTGCCATGTAAGAGATTAAGAAACACCCAGTCATTTTGAAATCAAGAAATCACACTGGTGAAGTATCTGAGAATATCTACTAGACCAGTTGAAATGGATTATTGTTATAGTTTAATTTAGTCCAGCCAAAGAGAGGGGTCATATTTCAGTAGTATGTGTCATCTTGCTTCTACATTCAACCGAGTAATCTCTCTCTATCCCTGAACTTGAGAGAATTAGCCTTTCTGGCTGGTTCCAGGCATTGCCTACAAATTGAGGCTACAACTGCTCTCCAGGCATCTCCCTGACACCTCACACTGAGCCCTCAGTGGGCTCCATGCCTAGGAATCTTTCAGCTTGTCTCTCTTCTGGGCTTGTAGCCAGGCTCAACTTTTCAAGATGTCTTCCAAATTCTGTCTTGATTAACTCAATCTGCAGCCCCTTCTTTGTCACTGTTTTCTTGTCACTCTTTTAAGTTTTTCCTGCAGTCATCTGTGTTCATAGTCTGTCGCATCTTAGGCATTTGCATTTGCAAATGACTACATTTAACTTGCAGGAGGCAAGTCTTTTGCCTATTGCATGAAGAAATACACCTGGACTGCACATAAAACTGAGGAACTGGCCCAGTCATCTTGGGGTGCCGTGGGCTTGATCACCTGGGCTCAACCTCCAAATCAAAGAGGATGAGCCTGGGCAGATTTCCAGAACAAGGGCTAAGGTGGAGGACTCCCAGCCACATGGCAATCTACAAAAGGTTTTAAGAAAGGGAGTTTGGAGCAGCATCAATTCTCTATACATTACAAAAAGGGATTTGGTGACTTGTATACAAATATATTGGTGAGGTTGTGGGACAATAAAAGTAGGGGGCTTGTATTCAATCCTGTAAGAGAGGAGGGGGTGTGAGGGAGCACAAATGGAAAAACTTATGGTGGCAGCTAGAAAAGAAGTAGTGTGGACTAAGTAGACCTAAGTAGTGCATGGGGAATGTAGTTGAGAGAAGGGAGGGCTAGGAAGTAGACTCAGGATGGAGGAAACCCAGATCGGCCAGTAACAAGCCAGTATGTTTGGCATTATGCAACTATTCTTTCCCTTAACTCTTCCTTCCCTGCTTGAAAACCAAAAGATGCAATCTAAACTCTAGCTATGGTATTTAAAACGTTCCATGATTTGGCTTCTGCCTTCCCAGATCATAACTCTCTTAGACTCCCCATACACTGCAACCCAACATCATCTTTCTTGCCCAGCCGCACCTAACGGTGACCCACCCTCCAAGCTCTGTCTCATCATTGTGCACATGTTGTACCCTCTGCCTGGAACATTGGTAGACCCTTTCTTTACCTGCCTTAATGCCTCTCCTTGTAAAGGTTCATCTCTTTAGCAGACATTCTTCCAGAATCCTTCCATGACTTCATCTGCTTTGGGTTAGATGCTACAGTGATAGCCTGATATGGTCCAGTATGACCCTGTGCACATTTCTATCAAACATGCATTACATTGTGTTAAAATAGTTGATATACTTACTTATGTCCCTAACAGTCATAAAACTCCGTGCTGAGAGGGCAAATGTCTCATTAACATTTACATCCCTGGTACCTAGCCCTGAGCCTGATTTATTGGCAAAAGTTTGCTAAATGAATACCTACCTATTTCAGCTTTTCATATATAAGATGTTTGGCACCATTTAGATCTAGTCTTTGTACTTAGGTAAGCATGGTCACTGACGATTGAAGGTCTTTCAAACCTATGCTTTCCCCTTTTCATCTAGGTCAGTGGTTGGCAAACTGTGGCTCTTGAGCCATGGTTTGACTAATGAGTTTGCCGACCACTGATCTAGGTAGATGTAACTATTTTATATTTCCAATATTTACTTCTGGACTTATCAAGTTTATTTATATTTGATTCATTCCTTACAATTGAGGTAGCAGAATGGGATAAGGCAGCAACATTTTCTTCTCTGCCTTTTTACTTTTACTTTTTACCAGCTTTCTTTTTTTATATATGTATATTTTATTGATTTTTTTATAGAGAGGAAGGGAGAGAGAGTTAGAAAAATCAATGAGAAACATTGATCAGTTGCCTCTTGCACACCCCCTACTGGGTATGTGCCTGAAACCAAGGTATATGCCCTAGACTGGAATCAAACCTGGGACCCTTCAGTCTGCAGGCTGACTCTCTATCCACTGAGCTAAACCGGTTTTGGCCTTTTTACCAGCTTTTATTCTTCATGTAGAACCTTGCCTGAGTCATCAGTATTGGGCTAATGGACTGGGATGGCCCAAGTTGAATGGTAATTACTCTGTTGCTGATAGCCCAGATGAAAATAGGACTTATTAGATTTGTAATAATGAGAATCTGTGTTTAATGCAGAGCCTTTAAGCAGTTTGAAACAATCTCAAATTCATCTCTCTTTGCCATATGTCAAAATGTCACATTATGGTTTTAAAATTCAGGATGAGAACTGAAGTTTCAGAAGAAGCCTGCCTGTGGAAAAGTTCTCAAAACTGTTCTTTCTAAATTCAGAAGCATTTGTTCATCTAAAATCAAGCCTTCTCAGAAAAGTAAGCACTATGTGAGCAGTTCTCCTATGGTGGGTGGTACCAAGAAGAGTAGGGTCTCAGTCCACAAGGACTCAGGACAGGCAGGATGGAGGGAGTAGGTATAGGGTCTTCCTAGAAGCTTAAGGCTTGAATTTAGTGAACATACCCAAGTTCCTTTGCCTCATTTGTTAAGGTCGGCCCCAGAACTGAATGCTCATACTTGTGTATTATTAGCCCATCCCTTGTTTCAGTTGTGAAGGACCTCAGCTTTTCCACAAATCCTGAGTTTTTTCCTCTTTTTCCATGTGAAGAATAAAGATAGATGAAATCTGACTCAAGAAACTTCTGTGAAAAGATGCTTAGTAATCATGGTCTATCCTCTTTATTTTGCAGACCTGAAGACCATATCAGTAAGACAAATGGCTTTCCTGAGGTCATACTT
>PVJN01026763.1:0-28730 GCA_004026805.1 Lasiurus borealis | reverse complement strand
TATCCACCCAAGTTCAGTGAGGAATTCTATTCAGACTCCACTAGGTTTGACTGTAGACCGCAGGTTAAAAACTCCAGTATTAATGGCATGCTAAGCGACAATGGTTCATATTTATAATTATTGCTATGATAAAACTGGCGGCCTCTGTAAGCACCAGCCTCCACCAATCACAACCTGAATGCCAGATGCAGTTCTTAAAGACACTGCGCTCCACGACGCCAAAGACCGGTTTTTTGGAGAGCCGCTGTGTTTTTGGAAAGCATTCTAGTTTGCCAGGAAGATAACCAGAGTGATTCTCCTTCAAATGTCTCCCAGCCAGAACCGAGAGCAAGCTGGCAATCAGGCCTGCATGTCTAGCTTCAAGCTCCCTTGTGGCATGTACCTTGGTTGTGGGCACATCTCCAGTGTGGGGTGTGCGGGAGGCAGCTGATCCATGTCTCTTTCTCATCGATGTTTCTATCTTTCTATCCCTCTCCCTTTCTCTCTGTAAAAAATCAATAAAATATATATTTAAAAAGAAAAAAAAGACATCCCTTGTAAGGAGAAGCAGAATCTCCCCAAGTCTGAGCGCTACTGAATTCCCAAGTGCAAACACTACTCTTCAGCTCAGCTGGTGTGACAATATAAATACAACGTACCATGTGAGGCCTTCTTGTGCCATTTCCCGCCCTCTCCCAAAAGAAAAAACGTCATCGTACAAAGTGCTAGAGGCCCGATGCACGGAATCTGTACAAGCGGCTCAGCCCTTGCAGTCCCGACTTCTTCCGGAAGGTCACCTGGAAGGTCGCCCGGAAGGTCGCCCGGCTGGTTGTTCTGCTGTTTGGCCTAATTAGCATACAAGCCCTTTATTGTATAGGATTATTATCATTCCCTCAGTCAATTCGGTTATGCAATACCTGCATTTTATAATACAAGTACAACGAGATGTTAAGGACAAGGAAAATCTGAAAACTAAGTACCTAATAATAATAGCTTGCCTTAGAGCCAACACTTATGCGCGGATTTACTAAATGAAGTACAAATTAAAATGTTCATGTTAAAGCTGAGGATGAAAAGCAACATATTGCAGTGATATTTAAAATCTCTATTACAAACGCAGCCTATTTTTCCTTTGTAAAAGACACAGCCATCAGCAAAACCCCTCCTTTTTTTTACTGTATTGATCTCTATTGATGAATCTAATGAGACACTGACACACCATCTGCCACGCAGCATCTGCCCGGCACACAAAGAAAGCCAGAGCGGCAACCACAGCCTTAGCAGAGAATGTGAAATGTTCCCTTCGCCTTTTGCAATTCTCTTACCACACGTTACATCACTAAAAGGTGTTCCGCGCAAAGGCAACTGAGTAAGGAAACTCAGATGCAGAAAATAAATTCAGGGCCTAAATGAGTGCGCAAATATGGAATATCTTTCAAATGCAGCCCATAGCATGCTGCCTAATTAGTTTGGTGAAGTAATGAAGGAAAACTTAAAGGAATGGATGTTTAATACATAAGTGATGATAAAGTGTCATTATGAATGATTTTAATCAACTTGGTAAAGTAACTTTAGACGTTTATCCATTTCCAAGCATTTAAGCAGTAACATAAAATACCTGATAACCTACCTTACCCCATCTATTTTATGGTACTTAAAAATTCATTCACTAATACAAACATGGAAAGGAGTAGAAAAGAAAATCGTATTATTTTTACTTGTTCAGGTATTTATGACATTCAGATGTCTCCAAAGCAAAATTCATGCACAGAAGAGTCTATTCTGGAGTATTTAAATATTTTGCAAAAGGAAAATAAATCACATGCATTTTAAAGTAATCAACAACAAAATGCACTGCTCCGTCTTTGAATTCATAGACGAAATATTTTTAACTCTGGAAAGTCTGTTTCTCTGCGCTGGTGAAGCTGTCAGAATAAATAGAAGGCGGTAAGATATCTGGAAAGATGACAAACACACGGGTCAATGTCGAATAAAAACCCATCGCTGGCAAGAGCAGAGCCAGATTCGCGCGTTTCACTTGAAACATTATCCCACTCAAATGCCACCGTGCCACTTTCCCATCAAAACTGTTTCCTTTGAAAAAGAGCTTTTTCCAAAACCGACAGAGTATAGCACGTTAAACAACTCCTTCAGCAATTTCCTCGGCTGCGACCAAGCCGGGCATGGATGTATAATTATGATGAAGGGAACATTTAACAATTAATTGAGCCGGCAAAGTTAAACCCCCAGAGCCTGGAGTTCAAACACTCGCTCACCAAACAAAAGGGCAGCGGGTTTGAACGGATTGCGGGAAAGCTCAGGCCAATTAGACTCGAGGTAAATACAAATCCGGTTCCGCTGTGACTGCGCTCTATTTGTCACAGGCCGCCGGCCGAGGAGGACCCAGTTGGAGGGAGAAACAAAGAGCGAGGCCCAGCCCTGTGTTCTGTGCTGATCCCGCTCCTCTGGTCCTGCGATCCCAGACGGGCTCCAGCTGCTGGCTGTTACCCCACCGCCAACCAGACCCAAAACATCCCACAGCCGTGAGGTAGTAACAATGTGTCTCGAGACACGCGGAATGGATGCCAGTTCCTAAGGTGACATCTTAATTAAGTCACGTTCTCACTCAGCAGCTACTCAGCTTCTATGCGGAGAGAAGTACCAACTTCTTTAAAAACAGAACGAAATGCACTGGGTTTCCAAGTGGCATCATTTGGAGGCCAATGCTTCCCAGGGATATCTTACTTGGAGCTTCTGGAGAGGCATACGTACAGAATGAATGGGGGCGGGAGAGGGCATTCCGTGCCTCACACACTGGGTTTGCCAGGAGGCAGAAAAAGTTACAACTTAATACCGACATGGTTTAACAAAGGCAAACAAGTAAGAAGTGTATTTTTTATGTAACTGGAAAAATGTCAAAGCAAGTTATATTTTAAAGGGTAGCAGAAAATACAAATGATGCTGGAGTTTTAAGGGTTTTAAGGACAGAAAGAGCAGAGGCTGAGGCAGGAATGGCAGCGCTCTGTGGTCTACAAGCTGGAAAGTGTGCTGACTCTTTACAGAAAAAGCCTGCGGGCCACTGCTCTAAAATTCTCACTCACCAGTACGTTAAATAAGTTACACAGCTCAACTGACCGTGTGAACTTCACAACAGAAAAGACTACCCTGGAAATGGGCCTTTATTGGGTAATGACACGTTTGCTCGGAAACTTTATTTATAAAATGCTCTAGAATTTCCCTAGGTTATTATCAGGCATTGAGGCCCAAAGAACACAAAATAAACCTGACAGCCAATGACTTCACAAGGATAACAGTGCCTCTGAAGTCACAATTCCAAGCTCCTCGCCACATAAGTCCATTGGGCTGGAAAAGTAGCTCACTCGTGAATCTAGACCAGTGGTTCTCAACCTTCCTAAGGCCGAGACCCTTGCATACAGTTCCTCATGTGGTGGTGACCCCCAACCATGAAATGTTGCTACTGTGATGCATCGTGATGTAAATATCTGCATTTTCCGATGGTCTTAGGCGACCCCTGTGAAAGGGTCGTTCGACCCCCAAAGGGGTTGCAACCCACAGGTTGAGAACCGCTGATTTAGATGGATGGTACATATCCCCATGCCTGTGCCCAGGAAAACACTGTCTGTTACCGGAGCACTGGCTTGCGGGGACAGGAGCTGAAACCCATCCACCAGCTCCTAATCCAGATGGCAGCCCCTACCGGTCCCATCCAGTTTGGACTTCTCTACCTCTCACTCTTCCTTTGTCATTGTTCCTGTACCTTTTCTTGTGTGAAAACTACGTTTGGAACTTGAAAGGAAGGACAAGCATAAAATGAAAGTAGAACATAACTTACTCTACGTTATGTGTGAACGGGACATTCACAGGCCAAGATACAATCAATTTAAAGAACAAACTAGGCCTCTAAGTCTTTATCAAACTACAGGGCAGGCAAAAGTGGATTTACAGTTGTGGGTAGACAAAATAGAGTTTATTCTTGTATTATTAACATGCTAGAGGCCCGGCGCACGAAATTCGTGCCTGGGTAGGGTTCCTAGGCCTGGCCAGAGATCAAGGCTGATCTGTAGGGCGACCAGCAGGGTGATCGGGGATCCTTGGCTGGCTTGGTGCTGCCTGCTCACTGGCCCCGCCCCCACCCGCTGCTGCCAGTCACCTCCCTCTGCAGGGCGACTGGCAGGGTGATTGGGGCAGGAGAGGGGGCTGCTGGCACCCGCCTTGACTCCCCTGGTGCTGCCTGTCCTGCCCTCCTCCCCACCCCCGCCACCACAGCCAGTAGGGCCTGCGGGCTGGGGCAGCTCCTGCATTGAGCATCTGCCCCTGGTGGTCAGTGCGTGTCATCGCAACCGGTCATCTGCCGTTCAGTCTATTTGCACATTAGGCTTTTATTATACAGGATTATTTTCCATACAAGCAACTGTAAACCTACTTCTACCCCACGCTTATTGAGTAGGGAGGGGCTCTTGATTAACCTGCATACTGTCCTCTCATTTAAGCTTTCCATGTGTCCTAATGAACCAGACAGATGCAGGACCCACTGTGGACCCCTCCCCGGAAAAAGGCGCTTTTTCTCTGTTTACCATGACACTCCACGGAGGGTCTCAAGGACAAATGACTGAACGTGTTAACCAAAACCACCAAAGGGAAAGCTCTCTATCAATGGCAAACGGAAACCACAGCAGGAGGCAAGTCCAACTGGGATGCAGACACGCACATGCATGTCACGAGGAATGTGTCACAACAGCCCCGTAGCAGGCAGTCCTCAGAGCCCGCTATTTTCACAGGAGCCACGCTAACGTCAGAGGCCTGACAGCAATGTCTGCTCTCAGAATAGCCTTCGCCTGGAATTCCGTGTTTTGCACATGCATGGAGACATGTTTTCAGCCTTTGCACAGGCAATAGGGCCTCTTACGAAGAGTTTTGCTCGAACCTGCTCCTGTGTCACAGAATAATCTCATGTACTGTCTGTCGCCACAGGCAGGCAGGCATTCCACGAACATTTTAAATGTCCGAAAGGATTACACAGTCCTATGACAACTAAGAACGTAAGATCCCAAAAGGGTGAAAGCGCTTCATCTTCGGAAAAGCAGCACCTATTACCTTGGGACCCTCTCATGTTCAACCACCTGCACAGCCAAACCTGAAACCATTTTTTACAAAAAACAGGGCGATGGCAGGCAATCAACCATGAGACAGTTGCAGGCTCTTGTGAACAGTAAAATAATGAAAAAAACGTGAGGTCAGTGGCCATCTCCTTTAGAAGTTTTGAAGATGGAGATTTAATGACTCTAAACATCTTCCTTTAGTAGGTATAGAATCTGTACTATAGAGAGACCTTTTCAACCGAGACGGATCACAACTGAGATAACCCAAATTAACTGCGGTGGTATTTTGTCTCCTTCAATTGATAGGCACCTTTATTCCCATAAAGATTTAGAACTAAGTTTAAAAAGATTCAAGAGTAAAAGGTACATTAACAATTTTTTTAAAATCAGGATATAGTTGGTATTTTTGTTCTTTTTATAGTTTAAACAAACTGACCTAGAACAATCGCCTGGTAATTCCAATTTTCAAAAGTAACACTTACCTAGGACCTCATTATGCCTGGCCTTTCTAAAGAAGCCCCAATTGTGTACTCACTGAATGCCGTTTACTGCCCTGAGGTGGAGTATGTGACCCCAAGTTACTGAAGAAGAAACAAAGGCAGAGAGGTTGTCCTTTGCCATCCTCCCCCCATTCAGCTCCCCACTACCAGTGGTGGGACTGACTGGTTGCAATCTCTGCCCCTCCATGTGAAAACTGAATTGGGACGGACAGTCAATACTGAAACCTCAGAGAGTTGGTGAACAGCGCTGAAATATCCAGGAAATTGTTTTAGGCTTATTTCATTCATGGGGAAAGTTTATTTCATTTATAAGAAAAGTGAAGTATTTGGGATGGTTTGTATTAACAAATCCCTTAACAACAGAAATCAAATATAAAATTATTTTATCTAGAAAACCTAAATGTTGAAGAATTACTTTATAAATAAGATAAATCATAATCCAAACATTTCTTAAAAGTGATTATCGCCGAGACCGGTTTGGCTCAGTGGGTAGAGCGTCGGCCTGCGGACTGAAGGGTCCCGGGTTCGATTCTGGTCGGGGGCATGTACCTTGCTTGCGGGCACATCTCCAGTGTGGGGCGTGTAGGAGGCGGCTGATCGATGTCTCTCTCTCATCGATGTTTCTGACTTTCTATCCCTTTCCCTTCCTCTCTGTAAAAAATCAATAAAAATATTTTTAAAAAAAAAAGTGATTATCAAAATTTGTTTAACTTACAAAAGAGATAAGATTTAGAAGCTGATTAAAAGAAAAGAAACAAAACAAAACAAGCAGATGCCCTGACCGGCGTGGCAGTTCCCAATCAAAGGCACGTACCTGGATTGCAGGCTTAATCCCCAGCCCAGGTCAGGGCACATGTGGGAGGCAACCAATCCATGACTCTCTCTCTTTCTCTCTCCCAGTTTTCACATTCCACTCTCTAGAAAAATCAGTGGAAAAATATCCACGAGTGAGGGTGAACAACCACAAAAACACAAAAAAACACCAGCAGTGTATTTTAATTTGTAACTTGAGCAAACTGGAGACCAACTTTTTAAACCCACGTGAACTGTGGGTGTGAACTTTGGACAGTCCTTTCCACGTATTAATGCCAACGCTGATGACCCCTCTCAGAAAGCACTCACACAACCTCTCTGGGCACGTGCCCTGCGGCTCAGTTCGTAAGGAGGCACAGGGGAAAGGATGCTACCCAGACCGCCACCCAAGGAACACGGAAAACAGGAGCATTTAACAGGTGTGACGCAGCAGGGGAAAAGGCACTGGGAAGACGTGGCGAGGCCCCCGGACGGGAGGCTCAGTGGGAGCACACCCTTCCTGGAACTGGGGACCACATGGCGAAGAGATGGAAAAGCGGGAAATCAGAGAACTAAGACGAGTGCATTTCCAGAAAGCGGCATCACTAAATGCGATGGTTAATTGCTCATAAAAATACCTTCACATCATTACCACTTAACGTGTTCCTGCCGTTATCAGGGGTGATTTTTAAATGGCCGTATACGACCATTTCAGTCTCTTTCTTGCAATACACGTGGCTCAGTGTTCCTCAGGTGGACATTTTTGCTACAACACAATATATATGCTGCTGGGGAAACCTCATGTTGAGCAAAAAATGTTCCCCGAAACTTGAAGGACTTACAGAAAACACAGGGTAAGGGGCAATTAACCGAACACCTGTGGACTCTGAAATCAGATGGCTATTTGTGAGTGACCAATCATTATAACCTTAAGAAATAAGGCACCAGAGTAGCTGAGTATTTAAAACATTAAAACGACAGACGCTGGCCAAAACCGGTTTGGCTCATTGGATAGAGCGTCGGCCTGCGGACTGAAAGGTCCCAGATTCGATTCCGGTCAAGGGCATGTGCCTTGGTTGCAGGCACATCCCCAGTGTGGGGTGTGCAAGAGGCAGCTGATCGATGTCTCTCTCTCATCGATGTTTCTAACTCTCTCTCTCTCTCCCTTCCTCTCTGTAAAAAATCAATAAAATATATTTTTTTTAAAAAAACACAGACGCTGGCTGGAAACTCGGATTGTCATGGGGCGTTAGTGCAGGTGAGCAGTTGGCAAGACAACCTGCCAGAGGCCCAGAGAGAGAGGGAAGTGGGGGTGCCCCCGGGGGAAGGAAGCGCAGGGCGCAGGCGCTCATTTTTCCTTTCACTTTAAACAGAGATGAAAGGGCTCTTGCCAGTGCAACTGCCACACTGGAGGTTAAATCCTCACCTGCTTGTTCCTTTCCTGCTAAAACACAATCAATCCTACCTTATACCATGCCAGCACACACTGTAGCTCTCTCTGTTCTGTCTTCTTCCTGGGAAGAGCTGCGTATCACCGGCACACACTGTGCATCCACTGCCATCGTTCCTGTTTACTATCACATACGGAGCAAAACAAGCTATTTCTGAACCTCCATATGCTGCTCCCCGTTCTGTATCTAGTGTGGTGGTGTGACTCTCCTGAGGAAGTGGGAGAGGGTGAGCATGTGTTGTTTGTCTAGCCTTTTCCCATCCATTTCCCCCACCACAGCTCCTAATCCCACGGTGGGGGATACCCTCACCCCAGCATGTGCAGGTTTAGGGGGCGCAATACATCAAGGTTCCTGTCTTTTTATATCCCAGACAAACAAAGGCACTCAATTCAAGCCTGGCCAACTGGGTTTCCTCTCCGGGGCTGTGCCTCCTCTCCGGGGCTGTGCCTCAGCTGAGGGAGGCAGGACAGGAAAGCGTTGAACGGTGCTTATTCCAATGGAAGCGCCAGATGGAATGGCCGGTAGCTCCCGCCGACCAAAAACCAGCTCTGCCCTGGGTCTAGGCAGTTCCACCCATCCTGGGAGCGACCCTACCAACAAGTTATACTGTGTGTGATGTGCCCATACTCTCCGGCTGGCATTCCAAATACAGTGGTACGTCGAGATACGAGTGCCCTAACATTCGAGATTTTTGAGATATGAGCCATGGAGCGAGCGATTTTTGCTTTGAAATACGAGCAACAGTTGAGATAGGAGTCATCGCGCAGATCAGCTGGCTGCACACGACCCACCAGTTTACCGAGACACGAGCGTCTCATAGTTTCCCACGCCTCCAGGTTACGGAACGAATTAAACTCGTATCTCGAGGTACCACTGTACTGTAACAAATACAATCCGCTCGCTTTTATCAGATGACAAAAACTGCACTTTCCATTTCAATTGCTGAGTGAAGGGTTCAAATCCCATAATCAGCATGAGTCTACATGTTCTGAAACAATTTACCTCTCCCCACTCAGCTGACGTCCTATAATTGCTGTGCATTTACCTTTTTAACAATTATTCTGTGAATATAGCACATTTAGCAAGTGAGAGAGAAACAGTTTTCGAAAGGAGACACGATGTAACTAACTTTAGGAGAGGAAAAAAATAAAAGGGGCCAAGTAGAGATGACTCTTGAACTACATGGATTTGAATTGCTTGGTTCCACTTACATGCAGGTTCTTTTCAATAAATAAATGTATTTTCTCAATAACGTTTTATTTTCACTACTTGATGGTTAGAATGCAATACATAAAAGACATGACATAAAAAATGTGGCTGTTGATGTTCCAGTAAGGCATCTGATCAGCAGGAAGTTATTAGTATTTAAGTCTCTAGAAAGTAAAAAGCAGTATTGGATTTTTTAACTGCAGGAGGGTCAGGACCCTAACCCTCGGCTTGTTCCAGGGAAAATGATATTTACATCTTTTTCGTTTTCTAAGAAATACATTATCCTTCTTTTTCTTTCAACATGGGTGTTTGCTTTTTGTATTATTTCAGTTCTAGTGGCCCAGTGCACGAAATTCATGCATGGGAAGCCCGGGGAGGGGGTTCCCTCAACCTAGCCTGCACTCTCCAGTCAGGGACCCAGATTTGATTCTAATTGGTTGTTTTCTATGCCAGTCAGTGTCAAAAGTTCTGCCTCCTATGCAGCCATTGGCTACTCACAGTTCACCCAGATTTGGTTCTGAGTGGTCGATTTCTATGCCAGTCAGTATCTCTGGGCCTATCTATGGGCCTGATCAGAGAGGCAGGGCTGATCTCTCATGGAGGCCCAGAGAGGAAGAGAGGAAGCGAAGCGCGGCTACTTGCAGAGCCCGGAGAGAAAGAGGCAAAGGCTGATCAGCAGCTGCCACGAGGGCTGTGGATCAGACCCTGCCTCTCTCTGGTCTTCCTCCAGGCCTGAGCACAGTGCAGGCCCCCTGGCAGGCAGTGCTGGGTCACCAGCCCACAGAGGCAGCAGGCAGTGCTAGGTCTGCACAGCAGCCCAGCACCGGCTGCAGGACTGATTTCAGTGTTCAGTGGAGCCTTTGGTCATTACAGACCTGGGTTTTTGTATGTTAGGAGGAGGAGGAATGTATGCAAATATCTCTCCTTTCTTGGCTTTCTCCAATGCCTGCAGGTCCGTGCCATCTTCCAAACGAGCTGGGCCTCAGCGCTTTATTTCCCCGTCTGTGGAATGCGCAAACAACGGCTGGGCTGTGTAGGAACTTTTAAAAAACTAGAAACAAGACGTGTAAATGCAGGGAAAAAGGTGCTTTAGGAACAGTGATCAGTTCCCATCCACGGGCCCAGCACCCCTCCCCCTTCTCTCTATTTGCTCCCAAGCTCCCGGTTCCCTTTGCAAGCGGGCACTGTGGGTGATTCACGTCGTTCCAAGTGACTGGGTGGCATTTAGCTCCGCAGCTGCCTCTGCTCCTCTTGACCTGTATGTGCTGTGTTTCACATCCAATTCTCAAACATGGGAGGCCAGCTCACTTCTCCCTGTAAAAGCACGTCTTCCTGGTCCTTTTTGCATCTGCCTCCATTCCCGTCTGCCATTATAAGCGACAGGTATCCTCTCAGGCCTCAGGGTAATGTACACATTTTCTATCTGTGTCTTAACTTGAAAAACACTGGTAAGCACTGGTCTAGACCCGTGGTTCTCAAACTTTAATGCATCCTATTTAAATTACCTGGAATCTTATTAAAGCAACTTCTGATTCAGGAGATCTGCAGTGGACCTGAGACTATGCATCTGTAACCAGCTCTCACAGGATGCCAATTCGTGGCCAACGGTTGGAGCAGCGTGTGGCCAGTGCCTCTCAGTACGTAATGACCCTTTCCTTATGAAAGAAAAAAAGGTACGGCTAATAAAGATACGGAAAAATTCATCGAATTTCCATGACTTACCATTTTTTTGGTTAGAATAATATCAGAATAGCAGTTTCTCTTGTTTCTTCTACCCTCACAGAGATAGAGTAGTAATGTTTTATGTGCTAAATTTTTTTTTTACCTAAGCATAATTTGAATCACTTCATAATATACACTAAAAGGCAATTATAATATCTTGGAACTTAGAACAAGGTAAAACAAACTTTCAATAAAACAGAAAAAATAAGAATTGATGTAATCCACAACTAAAAGTATACTATAATATGCTAAAAACTAAGAAATACATTTTCACAACTGTCCCAAGAACACACAACTAAGAGAACTGACTGGTCACTAAAACCTGGTCACTCACACCGAGTCTGCCTCGCCACCAGTCTCTTCCCACAGAGATAGGTTGACTTCCACCCTTCCGCACAAAATCGTATGTTGAAGTGCTAACCCCTAGTGCCTCAGAATGTAACGGTACTTGGAAAAGGTTACTGCAGATATTAGTTACAATGAGGAGGGCTCTGATCATGATCCATGTACTCAGAAGGAGGAGTCGTGGACACAGAGACAGGCACACACGGAGCACCATGTGAAGATGGCAGCTGTGCTGGCACAAGTCAAGGAACCACCAGAAGCGAGGAGAGGTCGGAACAGACAAATCCTTTCCTGGCCTGGAGCTTCCAGACTAAAACCTGAGACGGTAATATTCTCAGTCTGGAGGACCTTGTTATGTCACTAGCAAGCTGATACAATGCCTCACTGTCTCCCTCCCTCTAAAGGGAGGCTGAAGAAGCTCGTGCAGAGATGCAGTCACATCACAGGGAGTCTGGAGCGCCAGGTGAGGATTTTGGACCTGATCCACCTGACAACAGGCCGCCACTGAAGGCTTGAAGGTTATTAAGTTCAAATAAACCTGCAACACATGCCAAACCACTTTCACTCAAGCAGAGTCTACAGGTTCCTTTATGCCAGAATTCATCTTTCTTTACACAAAAGTCTTCTTGAGTCTCAGAAAATGTCGCACCCCCAGGACAAGGATGCTTCAAAAGACACCTGCATTTTCCTGTCACAACGAACTAAAATTCCAACCAACTAAAGCACCAAGTGCCAGAGTTCTGTTCACTTTATTTTTAAAATATATTTTATTGATTGATTTTTTACAGAGAGGAAGAGAGGGATAGAGTGTTAGAAACATCAATGAGAGAGAGACATTGATCAGCCGCCTCCTGCATGGCCCCCACTGGGGACGTGGCCGCAACCAAGGTACATGCCCTTGACCGGAATCGAACCTGGGACCCCTCAGTCCGCAGGCCGACGCTCTATCCACTGGGCCAAACTGATTTTGGCTGTTTGCTTTACTTTAAAAAGGAAATGTTGGTCATCGATGAGCTTCCAATTACCTGCATTCAGAGAATTAAGACTCCGCCTCTTAACAGGTCAGAGACCAACCTACTTGTGAGACATGCTATTAGCACCTCCCTTTCTCTTTAAATAGGAACTTGAATCAAAGGAAAATTACCCACTAAGAAAACAGTTTTATGTTTTTGCTTCTTTTTTAGTAAAATTTTCACTGAAGCAAAATAGCACTCATTCAAAAAGGTGCACAGCACGATAAATTCTCACAGAGTCAAACCCCAGCCATGTAACCAGCATTGTCACCTCTAACCAAGACAGGGCCTGGCCCCTGCAGGTCCCCGATGCTCCCTTCCAGACACCAGCTCCTGAGTGTAATCACTGTCCCGACTTCAAAACGCTGAAGATTAGTTTTGCCTGTTTTTTAAACGTATAGAAAAGGAACCATATAGCAGTGGTTCTCAACCTTCCTAATGCTGCGACCCTTTAATACAGTTCCTCATGTGGTGGTGACCCCCAACCATAAAGTTATTTTCATTGCTACTTCATCACTGTCATTTTGCTACTATTATGAACTGTAATGCAAATATCTGATAGGCAGGATGTATTTTCATTGTTACAAATTGAACATAATTAAAGCATAGTGATTAATCACAAAAACAATATGTAATTACATATTGTGAAATATTTCTAATTACAAATAAATGAAATTTTGTCTTGAATCGTGGTGTAGCATGGGTAACAGTCTTCCTATGACAACAGTAAACTACATTGCTACACTTTGCTACACCGAGGAGCGGTCTGGTGGTTCCTAAGACCATGGGAAATATGTGTTTTCCGATGATCTTAGGCAACCTCTGTGAAAGGGTGGTTCGACCCCCCAAAGGGGCCGCAACCCACAGGTTGAGAACCACTGCATATAGTATTACACTCGTTTGTTTCCACTCAACGTTATGCTTGATTAACCAGTTTACTTTTTTTTTTAATATATTTTATTTATTTTTCACAGAGAGGAAGTGAGAGGGATAGAAAGTCAGAAACATCAATGAGAGAAAGACATCGATCAGCCGCCTCCTGCACACCCCACACTGGAGATGTGCCTGCAAGCAAAGTACATGCCCCCGACTGGAATCGAACCTGGGACCTTGCAGTCCACAGGCCGACACTCTATCCACTGAGCCAAACCAGTCTCGGCTAACCAGTTTACTTTTAACTTCCGTTTTGATGCAAACTAGATCCCCAGGTTTCATTTTATTTACTTTGGATTTTTTTCCACCTTAAATTCCATTAGTATTAAAAGAAATTAACACCTCAATCTTCAACGTCTAATCAATTCTAAGTTCTAGGTCCTTTTCCAATTCAAGTCACCAATTCTTGACAATAATGCGGAAAATCGGGAAATAAAAAGGAGAAATATTTATTTCCCCTAAAATTTCCTAAGCCACAAACTTAAAAGTTCTCCGGCCCCGGCTGGTGTTTCTCAGCGGTTGGAGGGACAGCCTGCAAAGGGTCTTGGGCTCCATTCCCAGTCAAGGACAAGTACCTGGGTTGTGAGTTCATTCCCTGCCCCCACCAGGGGCACGTGTGGAAGGCAACCAGTTGATGTGTCTCTCTCACATCGATGTTTCTCTCTCCCCGTCCCTTTCCACCCTCTCTGAAAAGAGATGGAAAAAAATATCCTCATGAAAACAGCAAAAGGGTCATTGTCTTTTATATATAAAATTTATCTTCAAGTAAAATCTCACTTTGTTCAAAAAGTAGAAGAAACACAGACAGACATATCAAACTTGAAATCCTGAATCTTAATTTTCCCCCTCTCGTATGTGATGGAGATTTCTGTTATTTTAGGAATCAAATGTCTAGTGTCAAACAAAATCATCACTAATATAACAGAATACAAGAAATGGATAATCAAAAGAGAAAACAAAACTGCTATGCCAAAATGAAAATGTACCTCCCAATAATTTGAATTTTTTTACTGTTTATCTGATCAGGAATAAAGGAGCCACAGTATCGAACTGAAAATAGTGCATACACTGCTTGTGCGCATGCAAATTGGCACAGCCCCTATGGAAACTAGTATGGTGGTTCCTCAAGAAAATATAACTGCCGAAACCAGTTTGGCTCAGTGGATAGAGCGTCAGTCTGTGGACTGAAGGGTCCCAGGTTCAATTCCTGTCAAGGGCATGTATCTTGGTTGCGGGCGCAACCCCAGTAGGGGGCGTGCAAGAGGCAGCTGATCGATGTCTCTCTCATCGATGTTTCTAACTCTCTATCCCTCTCCCTTCCTCTCTGTGAAAAATCAATAAAATATTTTTTTTTTTAAAAAGAAAATATAACTGCCATATGATCCCGCAAGCCCCACCAAGACAGAGCTGAAGGAAATAAAGTCACTATCTCCAAGAGGTATTTCCTCCCTGGGTTCATTTTAGCATTACTTACAACAGCCAGACCTTCAGTGTCCATCCAGGGGACAATGGATACAGAAAATGTAGTGTCTATACAATGGAATATATTCAGCCTTAAAAAAAGAAGAAAATCCTGTCATGTGTAACAACATGAATAAACCCTGATTGAAAAAGTCAGATGGGAAAGACAAACATTGTATGATCTCATTTATAAGTAGAATCTAAAAACAAACAAACAAACCAAACACATTAGTTTTTTTGGGGGGGGAGAAGAGAGGGAAGGAGGGATTGGTGAAGGTGGCCAAAGCATACAAACGTCCAACTATAAAGTGAATAAATTCTGGGACATAATGTACAGCATGCTGACCCTAATTAACAATACTGCCCTGTGCACTGTATATTTAAAGGTTATTATTAGATTTTAAAACTTCTCACCGCAAAACAAATTGCAACTATGCTAGCTTACGGATGCTTGTGGTAATTATTTTGCAACATATACATATACAAAATCACGACATTGTACATGTTAGTGTTACATGTCTATTATATCTCAATAAAGCTGGGGGTGGGGACAGTGGAAGGAAATTAGCATGCTGCCCACAGCAAGCTTTAGAAATCGGTGTGTTATGCTAAAGAAGCCCAAAAGGAAAATCTGACTGCACACAGCTGTGTAATAAATCAATTTGTTACCGTGACAGTCATCTCAAAAGTAGAGTAACGGCTGATAAACAACAAAGAAGTCAGATTAGACACAGGGGCAATATATAATAGAGTGCCACAAAGTTTCTGTTTTGTTTTTTAGTTCAGAACAAGTCAGTTAAATCAATCATTAGGAAATAAGTGACTCAAATAGACTTTCAGATGCATTATTCTAATTTTGACATCATTAACCAGTCCATAGATCTTGGAACGGTTTTCAGGAATTTCTTTCTTTGACAGATATCCTGGAATGCACACTCTGTGTACACTATTGTCACAGATGCCAGGAACACAACGAAAAGCAAACACAGCGCTGCTGCTTTTATGGAGGAGATATTAACCTTAAAGCCACCACGGAAAAAAGCAAGAAAGTATTGTGCGGGCAGGAAAGATACATAATGCTGTGACAGCCTCTGAATGAAACCCCGTAACCTGGGGGAGAGCGGCAATGACCCTGGAGTGAAAGAGCTGAAAAAGGCACGGATTCAGTAAGGGTCCTGAGTCTGTGGGTGTGGCGGGATCTGGGCTCACTAGCCTGTGCAAGATCAAGTACAAAGGCCCTGAGGCCAATAGTAACAAGGGCAGTGTAACTCAGCGTCCATTATGCTGAGCTCCTGTAAACAAAATAACAAGCATCACAGAAATAAGGAGCAGGTTTTGACATGCAGGAGGTTAAACCTCCGCTGGTGATCCGCTCTAAATAATGCCGGATTTGTCAGTAAAATCTCCTTCTCAGACCACACCATCTGACTCTCAGCTGTTCCCCTAGGACAGGGTGGGGAACAGCCAGCCTGCGGGCCTTATCCTTTAGTCTGGCCCGCTCCGGCATTGGGGTGCGTTCATTAAATGTCTGACCAATGCAGAGGGTAATGTGTAAGCTCATAAATTTTTTTTAATATACTTTATTGATTTTTCACAGAGAGGAAGGGAGAGGGATATAAAGTCAGAAACATCAATGAGAGAGAGACATTGATCAGCCGCCTCCTGCACACCCCACAGTGGAGATGTGCCCGCAAGCAAGGTACATGCCCCCGACCGGAATCGAACCCAGGACTTTTCAGTCCGCAGGCCGACGCTCTATCCACTGAGCCAAACCGGTCTCGGCTTAAGCTCATAAATTTGAATGGCCGGGGAATGACGTCAGAAATACCCTAATAGCCTGTGGCAGGAAAGGTCTCCACTCCTGCCCTCGGCTAAGTGGTGCAGTTACATAACAGTCTACTTTTATCCCCATGGGATCACTCACTTCTGGCCGGGCTCCTTCCTGACGACAGCCAGAGGCACTATCATTTACACTTAACCTGGACATTAAACCCGATTCAGGAGAGAACGAAGCCAAGAGGAAAGGCTGTGCATTATACCCTAAAGGAACACATGGGCATAAAAGATCTACTATTCCACAACGAATAATACACTGCAGAAATCCCTCACGATGTCTCACAGAGTTCCCACCTAAACATTAAGATACAACTAGCCCTGACCGGTGTGGCTCAGTGGACAGAGCGTCGGCCTGCGGACTGAAGGGTCCCAGGTTCAATTCCAGTCAAGGGTAGGTACCTTGGTTGCGGGCACATCCCTAGTGGGAAGTATGCAGGAGGCAGCTGATCGATGTTTCTCTCTCATAGATGTTTTAAACTCTATCCCTCTCCCTTCCTCTCTGTAAAAAAAACATACTAGCAAAAGGTGTAGTATTCTGCACCAAGAATGAAAAAGACCAGAAAGGAAGACAAAGAAAAAGAAAAAAAAAATCCAGTCCCATCTGGAACTCTATAATCACAGCACCCGACTTCTGACGCTTCAGTTGAGGTAAACCTAAGAACAGGCATATTTGACAACCCTTCCGTTTAGAAAGAAGCTTTTTAAAGGCAACCAAGTCCGTCAGAAAAGAAACCACTGAGGAGGTCAGACAGTCTCCTTACGACAGAGCCAAGCTCCTGACAGGGAGGGTACAGACCCACGCACAGCTACATCACCGCCACCCCCCCCAAGCCCAAGCCCAAGGCACCCCGCACCAAGTGGCCAGGCTCTGGGTGCCCCAGAAAGCGTCCAGCCATTTGCGGTTCTGTAGTTCCTTTCTAACAACATAGTCCACAGAGATGGAGCTGTCTCATTTTCAATGTCACAAGGGCACTCTGCTCTTCCCAAACACCATGTAAATAGCCCTCAGCAGCAGCCTGCTTCTCAACACCAAGTGGAGGGACTTACGCTCATTCTGCAGAAGGTGCGATGTGAATGTGCGACAGTCCTCACACTAGTTCTCTCAACCTGGTTTTTCTTGGGGAGCTGTGCAGAAGAACGGGGGGAGGGGAGACATAGTCCCACAGTGGAGAAAAGAGCAGTGTGGTCTTTGTCTTCTGGGTTTCTGTGGAAGAGTTTCCCTCACTGCAGGCTTCTCTGAGCCATGAATGATGGCCTCTCCCGGAGGGGGCGCTGGGTGCAGACTCCCCACACACACATGTCTGCCTATGAACACGTGGGGAGGCATTCCGTCTGCTGAGACAGGGATAGCGTTCCGCGGAGAGAGGCGGGCACTCAGCACCGCACCAGGCGGCGGTCCAAATGACTGCACTGAGAAAAGGATGACAAGCTAGCTCTTCCTTTAAGCTATCACACCGTAACCTACAGCTGGAGGAGTTCACACTTTCTGTTCCTTTCTTAGATCTAGAAGCAAACAGCAAGCATTTTGTGGTAACTCCATAAAGAGAGAGTCTTCAGCGGCTAAGGAATTCTTACTGTCCAGTCTCTAACTCTAAGTCAAAGATACTGACAGTACAGACTCCACACTGTGATCTCTACACCACAGCTCTAATCTCTCTACGACCTGAACTTTGGTAACTTAATATTACATAAATATCTTTCTTCTCAGTTAATCGTCAACCAAAAAGTTGTAGTTGGGAATACAAGTTTCTCTTATAAGTGCTAATGTTGATTCTTTTGAAATTCAAAGCTAATTCCTATATGGCAGGTGAGGTTCAAAACAGTTACACCTCAACCTCCTTATAATCTCCCTTTCCCGGAAAAGCTTCAGACTGGGAGGCTTTTAATCTGTCAATCACAGCTCAATGAAATCCATGCCATTCCTCGTCACTGTAAGTAATTCAAACACAATGGTTTTTAGCTAGTTTCACTGACCTCTGTAAGAAAGTATCTTAATACACACAGTACTTCAAATGGAAATCAAAGTTTCGCTAGTGCCCACAGCTTCTGAATCTGTTTCTCTGCCTCTCATCTGGAACCTCAGTCTGTCTCTTCTCCCAACAGGGCTAAACCTCCGTACACCTAAGGAACATAGTATATTGTCTGAAAATAAAGCTGGTCACCTGGCTTCTGCTATTACCATTGCCTAGAGCAGCGGTTCTCAACCTTTTTAATGCCGCGACCCTTTAACGCAGCTCCTCATGGGGTGGTGACCCCCAACCATAAAATTATTTTCGTTGCTACTTCATCACTGTCATTTTGCTACTCTTATGAACTGTAATTTGAATATCTGATATGCAGGGTGTATTTTCGTTGTTACAAATTGAACATCATTAAAGCACAGTGATTAATCACAAAAACAATATGTAATTATATATTGTGAAATATTTATTTCTAAGTACAAATAAATGAAATGTTGTCTTGAATCATGGTGTAGCATGGGCAACAGTCTTCATAGGACAACAGTAAACTACATGGCTACACTTTGCTACACCGAGGAGCGGTCTGGTGGTTCCTAAGACCATGGGAAATACATATGTGTTTTCTGATGGTTTTATGCGGCCCCTGTGAAAGGGTCGTTCGGCCCCCAAAGGGGTCGCGACCCACAGGTTGAGAGCCGCTGGCCTAGAGGACCTGGAGCTGACTCAATTCTTCAGAAAAGTTATCAGAAGAAATAAACCTCAATCAAAGGCCATTAAAAAGACCTCCCTGGCTCCTGGCCACTTCTGGCGCCAAGGTAAAACTTCCTGTTTCCGAGAGTCTGAAGGCTTACTTCTCCCACCAGAGTCACTGCACCCTAATCTGTGCGAAGCAGCCAGAAGAACAGCCCTGAGCAGGGGAAGGGGGAGCAGCAGCAACAGGAGGAAACAGGGGAGAACTCGCACCATCGGGAGAAGCCCGCGCGGAGGCAGACACAAGCCAGAAGCAAGAGCGAGCACATCCGACCGGACAACAATAGGTCAGCGTGCCGCCTGCCCGCGGTCTGTCCACCCCAACGGCCACTGGCCCTCCCGGGCGCCGGACAGCGCTGCCCGCTCCCGCCACCACCCCGGCAGAGACCCACAGCCACGCTGCTCACCTCCGGGCCTGTACACGACATCGTCCTCGGTGATGTAGGAGGTTATCTCGCCCGTGTCGGTCCGCTCGTAGCGCGACTTCTTCTTCGGCGGCTTCTTCTTGTTCTTCTTCGTGGCCTCCTCGGCGGTGGCGCTGTTGTCGTTGTCCTCGTCTTCGCTGTGGTCGCTCTCGGCGTAATTCTTGGCGCCTCCTTCCAGGGTGCAGCTCCGGCGCGGCCTTGAGTTCTCGCTCTCTCGGACCTTGTCTCTCTTCTCTCTCTCTCGGTCCCGGTCTCGGTCCCGGTCCTTCTCTTTGTCTTTGTCTTTGTCTTTGTCAGCTGTCATGATTCGCCACGTGCCTTCTTCTGTCCTCTCACGGCTAGGCCTCCGTGAAAGGTAGACAGTAAGCCTGGGCTTCAGTCTTCTGAATTTCTCACTCAATCCCAGGGAAAATCCAACCACTCCAACACCCTAACGTTTCACAGATGCTGGGAGGAAAAAGAGAGAAATTGATTTTACTTTATTACGTCCTCGTATTTTTTCCCTAAAATGTCTTTTTTTTAAATATACGTATTTATATTAATTTTGATTGGCTGCTTCCTGCACGCCCCTTACTGGGGATCCAGCCAGCAACCTAGACATGTGCCCTTGACCGGAATCGAACCTGGGACCCTTCACAGTGTTCAGGCCAATGCTCTATCCACTGAGCCAAAACAGCTAGGGCTACCTGAAATGTCTTGTTAATAAACCTCTTACTCATACTTTATCCCTAAAAACTCCTCATGAGCCATAAGGGGGGAAAAAGTACAAGTGAAAAATGTAATTCTATATACTTCCGGCCTCAGCGGGCATACGGTTTGGGATTTCCTACAACAGCAATAAAGAAAAAGGTCTGAATGTACACTCTCTGGACACCAATTGCTTTTTTTCTTTTTAAGGAAAAAGTGTATCTTAGTGGGTAAGATATAACGGGTACAATTATGTAAAAGGCACTTCATAGCCATCAAATTAGTTCAAAAGGGAAAGAACCTAGAGTAAAAATTATTTCCACCAAAAAACAAAGTTTGGTTAGCCTCAGAAAAACGTCCACGGTGTTAAAACTTCTGATGACTCTTTCTGTCCACTCCTCCAAATTCCCAGATGTCCTCCCAACAATAAACATAAGATTGGCAGAGTGCCTTCCAACAACAATAAACGTAAGAGATGACTCAAATAAATGACTTCAAAGCAATGTTCCTTTGCCTTTATTACAACTTCTAAGTCTACTGTTCACATCTTCTAATTCACATCTTCTAAGTCTACTGTTCTAGTTTTCCAAGAAAAATTGTTTCTCTAAAGATATGTTATCTCTGCCTTCACCAAACAGAACAGCTCCCAAAAATAACCTTCAGTAGGAACTATTAGATGGTTATTACATTCTTCCAAATTTCCACTATAAACAGCTTTCCTAATAAACTCCTCCCTAAAACTAAACCCAGCAAGAAAAGTGTGAAGTTAAGGATTTTTTTTTAAGAAGAATAAATACCAAACTTCAACCCAACACAATTCTAATAAAAATTTCCTAGCAGGGGAAAATGTTTTGTTTACTGGTACAAGCCAGCTTGGAACAGACGTAATAAGCGGTAAGTTATCTTTTGCAGTTTTTTATCATCTTCCCCAATATCTTATCTAATGTGTCCAACAATCTGGACCAGACGTTATCTCTGTGCCAGGTGTTAGGGACTGAGATACAATGAGGGGGAAACTCAGAATCCCTGCCTTCAATGCTCGGCTGGGGGAAAAAGGAGACTGATCAATATGAGAACCATCTGTTTCTCATATTACTGGGCCAGATAAAAACATACGCAAACAAAAGATGGGTCCTCTTTACTGTGACACCACCGAACAAAGCCATTTGCAATTATATGCTCGGAAGCAGAGAAAATTCTCATTAGTCATGTCAAAAATCATAAAAATTATCATATACTTTTATCAGGGGTCAAGCCTAGTACCAGGAAAAACATCCCTTTAAAAGCACTTCAAATACCCTTTGGCATTCAGGAAAGTAAAAAATGTTCACCGCCACCTCTGGGAGACAGACCAATGAAGCAGTAATGCTGACAATCTGGGAGCAAAGATGAAACATGCAGCACAAACCAAGATTACTTCCTTCTATGTAGGAAATGTGCTTTCAGATAGGATTTCAAATTTTTAAATATATTTCAAGAAAATTATTCTAGTGCCTGCAAAACTTCTGCCTCGATAAATCATCTATTAAACAGACAGTAATAAACTCCCAAACCCCTGCAAACCATTGGTGATAGCAACTGAAAATCCGAAAACATGATTTTCTCTATCAGGCTTAAGTTCAGAGCATCAACAGGCCAATCATGCAAGAAAGAAACGGTCAGCTGACACCATTGGTAAAGCATTCCTCTGACACTGAAAAGGCACCCAGGTCTACCAGCAGTCCAAAAAGAACCAGGAGCTTAGGCTGAAAACCTCTTGGATGCAATACTGACTTCTGATAAATTTAAGAAAAAGATCACTTTCCCCAGGGTAAATAAGATAACTGCTCCAGAAAATGTTGTCAAAATGTTTTAGCACTCAAAAAGAAATCCAAATTTGTACTCAATAGTACTCCCTACTGTGTTTCTATTTACAAAGAAATCAAAGTTGTGTCTGCCAAAGAGTGAGTTAGAAAGAAAAATTTAAGAAATAGAGGTGTTAACAAAATGTGTGTGTCTCCCCAACTTTCAGACAACTAAGAACAGTGATATTCCAAAGCAAAAGGGAATCCAATTGCCATTTACACTTAACTCTAATACATAGCTCAGTGAGGATATAAATATTTTCCTCCGCATTTCCTATAGCATAATTTTTTCTGAGCCTTATTATACAATGACCAACATACAATATTCATGTGACACTTGAAAAAAGGGACTCAGAGAGGAACAAGATGGCACTGAGGAAGGCAGTTATCACTTCAATTTAAAGAAATTATCTACAAAGTAGACAATTCAACAGCATCTTTATAACAACTAGGAGTTTACGGATTCCTACCATAATCCCATTTGATCCTTTCTCTCAACAAGTCAGTAAACTGACCAAACAGATCACCATGCCCACTTTACACACCACAGAAGGAAAACCAAGACGATACCATCTGCACACGACCACACGGCCACTGGAAGGTTCTAAGGCAGCTGACTCAACACCTACCCGCCGCTCAGGTCACAACCTGTACTGCCACGGCCATTAGCTCTGCACAGGTGCCACTTCCCCAGCAGGTATCCGTGCTGATGACCTGGACAGACAGGCTGAGAAAAACACTCCCTGTGCCCGCTCCTCTCAAGAAAGAAACGGTTTCTCCCACGTCCTGGGAAAGAAAGCGTAATGACGTAGCTCTGGAAAGGGAAATGTCACTCTGACACTGTATTCACTGGGTGAGAAACAGTCCTTCTCATAAACAGCAACCGGCGGCCGGGAGCACATCAAACTATGCAGGGAACCGCTGAAATGTGGGGTCAGCAGATCCGAAAACCCTTGAAGAGGGGAGACCGGGCTTTATCTGACATTGCTGCGGTGCTGAGAGTCACTCTTCCGTGGAAAGTCAGTGGATTGGGAGGTTGCTCCAACCTCGTAAGCAAAGGGCTGTGCGTGCCCCCCACTGGTCTCTACACTGAGGGTTACGGAACATGTAAACGCACCAATCCTGGTTCATACACTCATTCCCAGAACCCGTGTCTCACTGAAAGCACCTCAATCACCGACATGGAATGAGCTGGCCCGATTCAGAGGGGCCTTGGTGGCATCAAAGCAGACGCCCAGAATGCTGCCCCCTGACCAGAAGTGGGTTCTGCTTACAGTAATAGCACTTCTCAACTCTGAGTCGCTCTGGGGGAGACTGAGAGAACCAAGATGGGTGAACTCTGACAAATAACTGAATTTCTTCCAAAAAGACCTAACAAGACACAGAACCTGCAAAAGGTGGAAGTACCCAAACCAGCACAACTCTAGGTTACAATTAACAACTTAAAGTTAAATAACAAAAATACATAATCTTTTTATTTGAGGTGGGCGTAAGGGATTACCAAAGATGAGGGGCCGAAGGACATTTTAGAAATAGGAATACGAAGTCTCCCTTTCTGTGAAGAACACACACTCGTCCAGACAAGCAGTTGCTTTCCCGCGCGGTGAAAGGTGAGGTTTCTGCAATTGCCCACAGTCGTGTCTCTTCTGCTCCGTGGAGGAAGGAAAGCGGGGCTTCTCACCTGCGGCGCAATGAACATTGTGGACCAAACTGGGGCGGGGGTGGGGTGGCGCCTACCCTGTGCGTTGTCCTTTTTCTCCTCCACGTAAATTTAGTAGCTCGACCCGCTTCTCCCATCAGGACCACAGAATAATATTTCAAATATTGCCACATTTCCTCTGGGGAGCAAAACTGCTCACAGCTGAGAACCAGAACTTTAAGCAAAACCATCCAAGAAAAAAACCATCACCAAAACCGGTTTGGCTCAGTGGATAGAGCATCGGCTTGCGGACTGAAAGGTTCCAGGTTTGATTCTGGTCAGGGGCATGTACCTTGCTTGCAGGCACATCTCCAGTGTGGGGCGTGCAGGAGGTGGCTGATCGAGGTCTCTCTCTCATCGATGTTTCTGACTTTCTCTCTCCCTTCCTCTCTGTAAAGAATCAATAAAATATTTTTTTTTAAATAGCTTTTAAGAAAAAAAACCATGCAAGTCCAAGAAGCACACAGAGTCCCAAACAAGATGAACCCTAAAAGACTGACACCAAGACACATCATAAACTGGCAAACACCAACGACAAAGTAAGACTCTTAAAGGCTGCCAGAGAGAGACAAAAAGCTACCTACAAGGGTTCTCCTATTAGAATATCAATTGGATTTCTCAACAGAAACACACCAGGCCAGAAGGGAAGGGAATGAAACTTACAAAGTGATGCAAAGCAAGGGGTTGAACCCAAGAATACTATACCCAGCAAGGCTATCGTTCAAAATTGAAGGTGGAATCAGGAGCTTCGCAGATAAATAAAATGGTCTATCACAGGGATTTCAAAGGGTTAAATATTTGTGTTTATTCAAAACTGTGCTTGACCAATATGGAATCCATAAAGCCAACACCATTACAGAAATACTGTAGCATGTTCTTTGTTCTCGGAAATAAACTGGACTAGTTAAAAAGCACTGCCTGAAACAGTAATCACACAGATGTATACAGTAACGCTGAATTCGGAAAGCGGACGTAAATATCCTGAAAGTCTGGATACTTCCTGGCGAGTCTGAAGGTAACAGTACTCACCGGTGGCCTGCTCTGGTCACGGGCCCAGGGGAAGCTTCTGTGACCACAAAACCAACCAGAACACCTGGCATCCGCAATGCTCAGCGCCAGGGAGAGCTATGAACGGAGTCCCTCAGGGGAGAGGGGAGAGAATTCCTGATCTCTTTCTCCCAAAACAGGACCGTACACAGAGAACCAAGAGTAGGAAAAAATAAATACAAAAACCAAGCAGATGGATAAGTAAAAGGTGTATATCCACATACAGTAATAAAGTATTTTCAGCAATAAAAAGAAAGAAAAGACTAATGTTACAACCTGGCTGAAACTGGAAAATGTGTTATGTGAAAACAGCCAGTCACAAAGACCACATATGGTAGGATTCCATCTACAGTAAATGCCAGCAAAGACAAAGCCAGCGGGACAGACACAGACTGGTGGTGGCCTGGAGGTGGAGGGGTGGCTGGAGTGACGGCGACGGTTATGGGTTTCTTTGGGGATGATAAAATGTTGTAGAATTTGCTGTGGTGGTGGTGGTGGCTGCATGTATCTGTGAATATACTTAAAGCCGTTCAATTGTTCACTGTACATGAGTAAATTATATAACATGCGAATTACATTTCAATAATGCTGTCAAAAATATACAAAGCCCAGCTAGCGTGGCTCAGTGGTTGATCAACCTATGAACCAGGAGGTCATGACTCAATTCCCGGTCAGGCCACATGCCCAGGTTGTGGGCTCGATCCCCAGCGGGGGACATGCAGGTGGCAGTCAATCGATGATTCTCATCATTGATGTTTCTCTCTCTCCCCCTCTTCCTTACTCTCCGCAATCAATAAAAAATACACACACACACACTACAAACTAATCAGAAAAAGCCCAAGCTTTGCTACAATTAAAAAATTAAAAGGCATCTGGCTATAAACTTCACAAGGATGAGCTCTCTCCCTGCCATTGAGAAAAAAACACTTCTTAAAGCTCTAAAAGGCACAGTTAACTAAACACAGAGTGGTTTTATTTCAGTATTTAATGTACAGGGATACCCGGTCAGGCTTACCACCTCTGCACATGTTCAACAGCAAGTTGGACAGGTTTCCTTTCGATTTGCAGAGCCTCGTTATTAAAGTAATTTAACACCATGGCCCATTAGCTCTGACCACTTGATGAATGGAAAGGAGACTGACTTTTCTACTTAAGACAATTACACTTCATACATATATGAAAAGCCAAAAGCATTCATAAAGAACTTCTACTCCACGGGTACAAGTAATAGCAAGGGAAAGACAGAGCCATAAAACTCGCTGGAGCAGTCCTTCTAAAACACTCAGCCTCTCAGCCAGACGAAAGGAAAGGTGTCTCTGACAAAAGCGAAAGTCTAAGCCAAACTCAATTCGCCATGCCCGCGTCTGCGCTGTCTACCTGGGTGCGACCCAGTGTATTATTACCCGGCCATCTTTGCTCACCTGAGGTCATTCAAGAAGAAGAGCAGAAGAACCAACAGAACTGTTCCATGCCAGATGCCAGCAGCTAGTGAGTCATGGGGGTGGCGGGCTGGGATTCTCAGGACCCGAACCATAATGTGGTAGTGGTAACCCTGCACCATCAAACACCAATGTCCAGAGCACAGTCCCTGTCCATTCTCTCATAAGTTCAGCAAGTATTTACTGAGCTGAGCACCTACTAGGTGCCAAGCACTGCCCTGGGAGCTGAAGACACATGCATGATCAGAACACACACAGAATACCCTTAGAGCAGCGGTCGCCAATCGGTGGTCCGTGAGGCACAAAAGGTTGGCGACCGCTGCCTTAGAGAGCTGCCAGGCTAGCAGGGGAGGGAGGAGGCAATAAAGAAGGAAAGACATACACAGTGTATTAGTGGTGATAGTGCTGTGGAGAACAATTAAGCTGGGCACAGGGGATGCAAGGGTGGTTAGCTTACATAAGGTAATCCGTGATAAGGGATCATGTAACCCAGGGGTTCTCAACCTTTCTAATGCTGCGACCCTTTAATATGGCTCCTCATGTGGTGTGACCCCCAACCATAACATTATTTTTGTTGCTACTTCCTAACTGTCATTTTGCTACTGTTATGAATCTTAATGTAAATATCTGTGTTTCCCGATGGTCTTAGGCGACCCTGTTCGATTGAGAACCGCTGCTGTAGGGCCTAAGACCATCAGACGTGGAAAGACTGTATCAGGACTGGGATAAAAACAACACTGTTTTATTCACAGAGAAGCCCTCTACCTGTGTAAGTTTCCTAGAGACAAATTCCATATTAATGTTTCCAAAGGCTGCATTTAATACAATCCAGGCAGCTCCAGTCTGGGCTGGTTTCCAATCCAGGACAACACACACTGGTAAGATAGAAACACCCCTCTCGCCACCACCTCCAAACCTCAAAAGGAAGTATACCAGCTGTCCAAATAAAGAGGAGGGAGGGGAAGGACATTTGAAAGCTCACCTGGCAAATTAGCAGAGTAACTAGGTTTTAAAAATAGCTTTCCTAAGGAACATCTTTGAGGCCCTAAACTCAACATGAAAAGAGAGAAAGAAAACGTCACCAAGCATATGAATTCAAAACAAAAGCTCAATTACAGAAAAATGGGATTTTACAGGCTCACTAGTGATGTGTATTTGGTGTCATAATTTGACTCCTAAAGAAGAATTAAGTACAATAGAGGGGAGGGTGAGCATATTGTTTTTAAAACCTTGATATGAAAAGTTTAAATGGATTCAAAAACCTATGTGCATTATCAAGAAATTACAATTACATTTATCAATTAAAAGGGGGGGAAGTGGCTAGATTTAAAGAATAATCATATTCTGGAGATATAATTTAAAGCTATCAAAATACCAAATTCTGGCTAATGAGAAAGATGTTCCCAACAACTAGAGAAAAATGCAATATTCTTCTACCATTTGCCACCTCCTCCTGTATGAACAAATATTTTCCACTAATGGTGATCTTCAAGAATTTGATATGTTCATCAAAAAGTCTTCATCAGAAATTGCATGTAGTCATTTTCCATGTTTAGTTTACAGAAGCACCCTCACATTTTCCATTAGAAAATTTGAAGACGTTACCTTAGAGATTTTAGGCAAATTCCATGTTTATTATCTTCCCTCGCTGTATTTCTTGTCTGGCATTATTAGAGAATAGGTCAGGAGATTTTCACAAAGTACCATATGAGCACTGCCCGTCCGCTATACAAACACCCTCTCCCACGTGTGCAGCGACAGGCAGCATGAACTGCAGGTGGTCTCTGACAGGCACTCACGGTCCACGGCTGACTGTTTCAGATTCCCTGGACTTGCTGGCACCAAATGACTGATGCCACTAACAGTCAGAGTAGGAAGAGCCGTAAAAGGAGGGGAGGGGGTCACCACCCAGTAAGAAAGTCTGGACTTCAGAGTAAGGGTTCTGATGTGTAATTATCAGCTGCTAATAGTCAGCCATGAAAGAAGCATTACTCGCTTTCTCAGGACTAAGTCTCTCCACGACCAGGAATGGCACTGAGACAGCCAAGAGCTGTAAGTGACACATGAAACATGCAGCATGACGCGGAAAACACACCAGCCACGTTTGGAGGCACTAACAAGCCCAACGAACACTTTCCATTTTGGAACGCGAAAGGGAGGAAAGCGTAAGTGGAAAGACAGAAACTATGAAATGAAACACGGGACAGACCTACAGAATGTCACTTACAGTTCCCACGGCAGGTGGCAGCTTCAGACACACCTGGCTTCCGGTCCCACCATGTGAACCCTATTGTACTGCAGTCATTTCCAGAGCCCCGTCACAAAATAAAAACAGCTCTTAAGAACATGCCAGGACCCTTCTGAAATGTGTTTAAACAAAAAAATCTTTAATACCATTTGCTCAAGGTAAAATACCAATTCTATCTACTTAAAAAAAAAATTTAATCCTATATATATATATATATATATATATATATATATATATATATATATATATATATATATATATAAAAAAGA
>PVJN01026762.1:0-28732 GCA_004026805.1 Lasiurus borealis | reverse complement strand
TTTTATTGATTTTTCTACACAGAGGAAGAGAGAGATAGAGAGTTAGAAATATCGATGAGAGAGAGACATCGATCAACCACCTCCTGCATGCCCCCACTGGGGATGTGCCTGCAACCAAGATACGTGCCCTTGAGCGGAATCGAACCTGGGACCTTTCAGTCTGCAGGCTGACGCTCTATCCACTGAGCTAAACCGGTTTTGGCTAATTGTGAGTTCTTGCTTTAAAAAAGATCCAAACTATATAATCTTCAAGTTCCTTAAACAGTAAATAAAATATATCATACAAAACTATATATATTAATTTTAAGATAACATTATGCATTTGAGTTAGCATTCAGAAGATATCTAAATATAGATTGGGAAGAACTCATTTTAGTAATTATTTTAAAGCTTATTTGTTTAATTTTATTTTGACTACAAATTGCTCATCTTTTCTAACCTTCGGGTTTTTATAGCTTTTCTGTATTCTATAATTTTTATACAAATCTTAACTCAATGGTTTTTAAATTAACTTTTTTGAGGGAGGCCTCTCACACTAGTTCCTTCTCCTGCATCTATCTATGTCAGTTCATATATCAGGGTGTCTCACCCCTAAAGTTTCTTTTCCCTCCTCTATATCTTTCTACCACTGACAATCATTCTACAAGTCGTGTGGATTCTATTTCCAAAATATTTTCAGAATGATACTCATAACTACAACATCTTTTTTGGATAATATGTCTTAATGCATGCTACTTTTAAAATATATTTTATTGATTTTTTTACAGAGAGGAAGGGAGAAGGATAGAGAGTTAGAAACATCAATGAGAAAGAAACATCAATCAGCTTCCTCTTTCACATTCCCTACTGGGGATATGCCCACAACCAAGGTACACTCCCTTGAATGGAATCGAACCCCAGGACCCTTCAGTCCACAGGCTGATGCTCTACCCACTGAGCCAAAAAGGTCAGGGCAGTGCATGCTATTTAATCTTTCTTGAACCCTTCCACATATGCTTTTCTAGGTTAGTTCCCGTTTAAATGCCATTTCCTCAGTGAGTTCAATCCTGATTACAGAGGCAGAGTGAATGTATACTTTTCCCATTTTATCATGGCAGACAGCAAATCTATTGCAATTATTTATAGATATGTTAATTTGTCTATTGGATTATTGTATTTTTATAACAAGAATCATAAAAGTCATTCTGAACCTGACATCAAGTAAGTACAACCTTAATTTTTTCATATAACTTATAGATATTTAAATATTTTATAATTCACAAATATGTCAGCTGTTTATTACACTAATAACATTCAGATAAACAAAAGAGAAACTAAACTTACAGGTGATATATAAACTGTTCAGAAAATGAAACTCAATTGCTCAGTGTTATATGAGAAATGACACAGTTGCATTTAAAGTTTAAATAATTTTAGTTTCGCATTCAAAGTAATATCTTACTTTGTTATCAAGAAGCAATGGGGAGATAAGGACACATATGTAATAACTTAATAAAAAAAGAAACCAAAAATAATTGTGCTTTTTTTTTAAGGAAAGTAAAATAAATGTCTATTGTCATGAAACAAACACTCTTGTATCTAGAAAGTGAGAACAAAAATTAATGTACTAGAATTAAAATTCTTATGTGAATATTCATAAACAATCACTATTAAAACGGTTCATATGTTCTAGATGGTAATAACAGTGGTATTATTTTAATCATTAACAAAGTAACATATATTTTGAGGAAATTACATACTTTGGGGATATTATGTCCTTTCTCTGTATGCTATTTTCAAAATGAGTCATATATTATTAGATGGTAATGTGGTGATTGATCTTTAAAGATTTACTAGAAAAGATCAAGTGTTTTATTAATGTATCATTCTACTCAGCCTGTGCATATATTTTAGATAAAATACATTTAATCATGCTTAATTAGAGTATTTTCTATATTAGAAAATATTTTGATCCTCATTTTCTTCTCTATAGAACAATTAAACTACACCTGCTATAAATTCACTTAAGTCTGACAAAAAGTATAATGAAGAGCTGGGCAAAGAAAATATTCTTACATCTTAAAAAAGCTAGAAATCTCCTCTTTCTATTTTAGTACAAGAGATTATATATTTAAAATGACAAATGGAAATATGTTATCTTTAATATTTAAAGATAGACAGGAAGATTGTTAACATGAACTAAGAGAACACATAATTGGAAACAGGAAAATAACAAAGAATCGTTACCCATAAACTTACCTTACTTCATAGCCTGCTCTGTTGGCTAATTTGTACCAGAGCTGGGTAATACTGCCAAAGTAATGACCAGGGAAAACTGCTCAGGTATATATCAAACTACTCATAAAGTTTTATTGCACTTTCAACCAGCCTATCATTACTTAATAAACATGTTCAACAGGCAATTGTAAAAAGCCTTAACCCTCAAAATGTTTAGGTCAATATTTCTCTCTGGGAATCTAAGTTAATCAATAATTATGCTCTGAAATAGTCTTTGATTTCTGTAAGCTCTGAATTAGCATAAAACATAAAAGCATTTATTTATACTATTTTTTTCTCTTTTCAAAGTTTTATTTTTTTTTTAATTTGGATATTTCTTCATAACTGTTTTATCTCATTGTGTGAGATTTAAACTCTCACTGGAAAGTAGAAACATATAAGCTGAGATTTGGAAAACAGTTGTAGGAACTATTAAAATCATAAGAGCAATGATTAATAAAAGTCATTGTCTGTGTCTCATTGCAAATCTTCTTAAGATTGAATAATTGACCAAATTCATAAAAATATAATCCAAAAGTAGAGATATGTAAATAAGTAACCCAAAATTAAAATCAACATTTTAATTATCTGTTTTCATGAAAGCACTAATTAAAATTTTCAAAATTATAACTATTAAACATTTCATTCAGTAAAAATTACAGTCTCAATTACACTTCTGGTTTAAACTAGTACAGAATTTAAGAGTAAACTATTCAATATGAGAAAGCTGTATTACATACACCTGATAAATCATGGGCAAATTTGTCAATTAGTTTAAGCTTAAATCTCTCTATCTATAAGGTGGAAAGAAAAATACCTATCCAAACCCTAACCAGATTGGCACAGTGGACAGAGTGTCAGCCAGCGGACTCAAGAGTTCCAGGTTCAATTAATGTCAAGGGCATGTACCTTGATTGTGGGCATATCCCCAGGGTGGTTGTGCAGGAGGCAGCTGATTGATGTTTCTCTCTCATTGATATTTCTAACTCTCTCTCCCTCTCTCTTCCTCTCTGTAAAAAATCAATAAGATATATTAAAAAAAATTCCTATGCAAGATGTCATTGTGAGAGTTATATGATATATCATTTTCTATTATCATTATTGCAGCTCTGTGGTCATGACGAGTACAATTTAACTCTAAAAAGGTTAATATCTGAATTCTGCACACAATCTCTCAGTATCTTTTTAAAATAATGTGTGTGTGTGTGTGTGTGTGTGTGTTTGTGTGTGTGTGTGTATAAATTTTTAAAGATGGTCACCCAAAGAAGAGTAACTCACTTTTTAAATTTAAAGAGAAACAATACAGGAAGTGTATGCTTGGATTACTGTGAGACTCAGGGGAGATATAAAGGAGAACTTCCAGTATATAAAGAGCAGTGATATGGAAATGTGATTAGACTCATTCTAGATTGGTCTCAATGGGCAGAACTAAGTCCCATGTAATAAAAATCATGAGTGAGTGATTTACTCTCTATTCACAGAGCACAAAATTATATATGTGGAAAATGTCATTAAATCCATCCAAATCTGATAGTACCAAGATATGAATGTAGCAAAGTCATAGAATATAAGGTCATATAAAGAGTCAATCATGTTCCTGTATAACAATTGAAAACTAAAATGAAAACAAAACAAAACATACAAATCTACCTAGCACTTATATATCTATAGATATAAGTGGATAGATAATTTAAGATAGCATTAAAATGAGTATTTGAGTATAAATCTAACAAAATATATACAGAACCTCTATTCTGAAAACAACTAAATGTTGATAAAAGAAATCAAAGATCTAAATAAATAGATCATATTCATTGGTTATACAAATTAATATTATACTTTTTTGGATGCCTTACAATTAAACATATATATTCAATATTACTTCAATAAAAATCCCAGCAGGTAGCTATAGACAAGTTGATTATAAATTTTCTACATCAATGTTTATAGCAACTTTATTTATATTTTTTTCAAGCTGGAAACAATGCAGGTTCCCATCAACACCAGACATATGCATACAATGGCATATTACTCAGCAGTAAAAGTTGTGAATTCATGAATATTCATGACAACCTAGATAAACCTTAAAATTCAGGTTAGTTTTTGTGTTATCCCTGCAATTCCATTTTCTGATTGGTTCAAAATAACCAATTAATTAGCTGTTTACCCATGTTTTCTCATCTTTTAAAGATAAAGGCAAGCTTTCTTTCCAGCCTCCAAGATCACTGAAATGAAAATCAATCTCTGTTTAGTTGTAGTCATATTTTAGATTTTCTTTTACATGAATATAGTTTATGTCTTCTTTATTTAAAAATATTTATGTAAATTGAAATTACGTCTTCTCTTTCATATTCTCTCTTTCATATCCACATTTCCTCATGGTTCTATGAACTGTTCTTTGGCTTGAGCAGTTTTTTTTTGTTTGTTTGTTTCCTTTATTCCATACTTCCTCCCACCTTAGTTCTCATTCCATTCATCAACCTCAACCAATTGGGAGCAACAACATGGATGAGCCTTAGGAATATCATGTTAGGAAAACGTCAGACAAAAAAATTAAGAACCATATGATTTCACTAATATGTGGGATATACAACTGAAAGCAAGAAATGAATAACTAAGAAAAACAAACAAAAACTCATAGTTACAGATAACAGTATAGCAGTTATCAGAGGGAAAGCGGGTGGAAGGATAGTAAAATGTAAAGAGCAACAAATACATGGTAACAGAAGAATATTTGACTTTGGGTGGTGGGCACACAGTGCAATATACAGATGGTGTATCATGAAATAATACATTTGAAATCTATATAATCTTAATAACCAGCATCATCCCAATAACTTTAATAAACAAAAGAAAAAAATATGACATCAAAATGTCCCAAAATTTATTTTAGAACTAGAGGCCTGATGCATGAAAATTCAGGCCCTGGAGGGTACGTCTTTCAGCCTGACCTGGCCCTTCTCACAGTCCAGGAGCCTTCAGGGGCAGGAGGAGACCCAGTGATCATACTTCTGCTTCTGCCACTGCCAGCAGTGCAAGCCTGGACCAGCCCTAGTTACCTGAGCCTCAGGTGGCTGTGGGCAACTGGGCAGCCTCCAGCCGAGGCTTGCCTGTGCCTCCAGCTCACCCTAGGAGGCTGAGGGGGCATCTGGCCACACCACGTGCCTGCCACCCCTGGTGGGGCTAAAAGGACTGGGGGAATCTGGTGGGGCTGAGGTTGCTGGTGCCACCATCTGTGGCTATGGGCACCGCCATCTTAGTGATGGTGTGATGGTCAATTAGCATATTATGTCTTTCTTAGATAGGATTTACTTATATCAGATTCATTCCATGAAACATGAATTTTTAAGAGGAAAATATAGACCACAAGCTCATTTAGCTCAAGTTTTCCAAGATAATGCAGAACCAGTGAACTTAGAAACTATCCCCAGGTATCCTACTTACTATATTTTGAGTTTCTTTTTTTCTAATAAAAATTGTTTTTACTTAGAACCAATCAGAATGTAAACAAAACAGCTGCAACTTTTTTTTTTGCAATTAGAATGGTATTCAGTTTACAGAACAACAATAATTTCCTATAAGCTACATGAGAGACAAATGAAAATGTAAAAAAAAAAAAACATAAAACCTCCTTACTGTATATAACTAACTTGTACTGTACATCAACAAGAAACTGCTTTAAATTTTTATGCCAGTTAACAACTTCCATAATGTCCCAAACAAGGCTAGTGGCTATTGAAAATATCACCAGGACAGGGCTATCTAAAGACATATTCCATAGTATGCCATCTATACCAAAAAACAAAAAACAAAAACAACAACAAAAAACACTGTACAGTTTAAAAATAAATGTTACACAGCCTTACATTTCTTTATTTGTCTTTAAAAGCAGTGAGTTGTGTCCAGGGGTGGGGGGGGGGGTTGACACTTTATAGATTAAAAAAAAAAAGAAAATGGCACTAGAACCAACTTATTCATCTTCTTTATCTTCCTCTTCATCATTCTCTTCATCTTCCACATCTTCCTCCTTTTCCTTCTATTTCTTGCTTTTATCAACCCTGGCAACTCCCTTTTTTGCCACATTAGGCTTTCCTTTAGCTTGGTATGCAGCAACATGCTTTCCGTTTTGTTTTGTTTTTCCTTCAGCTTAGCATTCTTTTCATCAGGCTGCTTGTCTGTCACCTACAGTAGTGTGACTCCACATCTGTCCCAGCTTCTTTGAAACATCACCAATGGATAGGCCAGATGCTCTCCTTTGAATTTTTGGGTGGTATTCAGAACAAAACCAGAAAAAGGCCGAATAAGGCCTCTTTGGTGCATTGGGATCCTTCCATTTCTCATTAGTTCTCATTTGAGCAGGGATACCTTGTCTGCCTTTGCCCTGTCTTCAGATTTTCCTTTCTCTTTAGCAGACATGTTCTTCCACCTCTTTGAGCACTCCTCAGAACACTCTGAAAACTTGGCTGAAGCAACTGGGCGCTTCTTCTTGTGCACAAGGAAAACATCTGATGATATTTTGCCTCTTGGCTTAGGATCTGTTTTGCCCATGTCTAATTACTTCTCCTCAGCAAGTAGTCACTCAATGACTGTCTGCTTTCACCTGTCTCAGCGCTGTCCCTGTGGAACTCAAAGTACTGCAATGTATTTTGAGATTTTTATGGCCACTCTAGCCTGTTAATATGTTATTAATGCCAACTTTATATTCCCACTTCTACAATCGCTGACTATGCATTGGGTACAAATGTATAAATGACCTTGCATTGGGTACAAAAGCCTTAAGTTATTAACCTTTCCATGACAATATAGGAAAATTGTCCAAGAAAATGAGGCTGTAGTGATACAATTTTATGTCATTAGCAAACTTCTCTATTTTTAGAATATACAAAAAAGTTTACAATGATAATATTGTAATTATTTCCCAAGGATGTTGGACATGCTATAGCTACAATATTAAGTCAGGCTAGTCCAAAAGGTGTGGTTGAGCATTGACCTATGAACCAAGAGGTCAGTAGTTCCATTCTGGTCAGGGCACATGCCCAGATTGTGGGCTAGATTCCCAGATCTCATCACTGATCTTTCTAGCTCTCTCCCTCTCTCTTCCTTTGTGAAATCAATAAAAATACATTAAAAAATAAAGTTAGCCTGTATCAGAAAAGATAAATGGTATACATTTGATAAAGTACCATTGCCTCTCTAAATTGAACACTTGATAAAAATCAATTGTCAATGACTTTGGTTATACTCCTCTAGTGGAACCTTAAATGTCATTCCCTGCTGCATGTTCTGAATGGTCAGCTGAACAGATGGTATATTGAACTTCATGAAAAACTAAACAGCCTCAAAAGAACATACGTGAATTTCACTCTTCTATGCATTTATCTTTCTATGGTCTCAAAGTGAAAAATAGATAAGGTTGAATGGCCATAATTTAAACATGTAACCCAAGTTCTTCCATGTGTGTGTGTGTGTGTGTGTGTGTATCTATCTAAATAGTCAAGTACTCTAAATATTATCCATTATCCTCTTCTTCTTATATAAAATTTCTCATCTTTTTAAAAACAAGCATTTTGGGAAAATATGAGAAAAAATGCTGGAAAACAAGTCACTAGATGTATATATTCAGTTTATGAGATGAGAAAGACACCTGAGAGGTTGTCAATTATCAATTTGAGAAAAACAAATATTGAGAATTTGGTGTAATTAGAAAATAATCAAAGATGATAGTAGTCAGGATAAGATTGGAGAAAAAAATAATTAGTGCTCATTTTTTGAAATTATTTGTTCAACTTAAAACAATAATTAAATCATGAATAAAGCCTTTGATTATACTGATGTTCATAATATGCACATATCAAAGACACAAGTTGTCCTAATTAGCAAGTACTGGATATAAATATGACTGTCCCTACTCATAATTGACTGCTAAATATAAGTCTTTAAGAAAATGGAATTGGCCCAGCTGGCATGGGTCAGTGGTTGAGCATCAACCTATGACCCAGAGTTTGGTTCCTGCTTAGGCACACACGATATTTGCAGATTTCATCCCCAGTGCTGGACATGCAGGAGGCAGTTGATCAATGATTCTCTTTCATTAATGATTAATGATGTTCTATCTTTCTCTCCCTCTCCCTTAATTTCTGATTTATATATATATATACATACATATATATATATATGTATATATATATATATATATGTATATACATATATATATATGTGTATATATATATATATTTAAAAAGAAGATGGAATCATCTGCGTTTGATATAAGATTTGTATTTTTAAAATTGGCAATATGTAACAATTTATTTGCAGATATAATTTGAGGTCATAAAAAGTAATGCATTTTGTTTAATTTAAAGCTTATTTTAAAGACATTTTAGAAAATGCACATTACTAAAACATAAGGATATGTTCCACAAAGCTTCCCTATTCCAAAGGGATAGAGTATTTGGGTAAGAGAGGAAGATAGGGGAGTCAAAAAACTTTTTTAAACATACCTCATTTATAAATGAAATATTTTTTGTGTGCCAGAATATTATTTAAAATATAATTAGAATTGTACCTCTATTTTCCAGCTAGGACTTAAACTAGAAAAACAAATTCAATAGTCTTTAGTATAGAGATGACAATTGAAGGATGAGTCTCTGAAGATCAGGATATTGTGAAAGAACAAGAGCTCCAAAGTAATTTTGAAAGTCAATAAACACATTATTGTGCTGTTTTCTCTTTTAGATTTAGCTCAAAATTGCTTGACAATCATGAACAATAGGAAGAACTCACTTTCTCCTAAAATGATTCAACATCTCTTAGTGACACCATTTCAATAGTTACCATCCTCAAATTCTGCCCACCATCCTTCATGTTGAGGTTCTTTCATGTAGTGTTTTGGTTATCTAAGTTCTTAAGAGTTTTTCATTGTGTCAGTATTTCTACAACCATTTTAAATTCGTTTAAAATTTGTTATTTTTTTTTCTCTAGTGGTTTCAGGTGTGTAGGTCGTAGCCATGAATATTATGTGCTAAATAAGGTAATTTTTAATCTTCAATTTTTACCAAAATCTGGCAAGTAGAATTTTTAGTTCCCATTTTACACATGGTTGGATTGAGACAGAAAGTAATATCTACCACCAAATCTCTCGGGAAAATTTGGGTACAATCCTATTTTGATATATAATTTGAAAAACTTTCTAAATCATATGTTTTCTCCCCATAAAGCATGAAACATTTAGTTTTCCTTTAGAGCCCACGCTGAAAACAGAGCAGACACTTAGTAAATAACTGTTAGCTGATGGGTAAGTTAATGAACATGAGTCTACCGTAGCAAAAATGAAGCTATTCTACTTGACAAGTAAATGTCATCTTGGAAGAATAATAAAATCATTGTTCATACATGAGTTTATTTTGAGATATTTAAAGTTACAATTAAAACCCACTAAATCAGAGTTTATGAGCACAGAGTAATAAACTCTGAAATCAAATGACAGGCTGCCAAATGTCAAAATGTCAAAAGTACATAAAATCAAATATTGAAGAAAGTGTTCAAAAAAGACACCATTGATTAATTTTAAATTGTGTATAATGCCTCTTGTGTAATATTATTGCTAAATGTTACAATTTTAGCAAAGCATCCATCTTGGAAGGCACTGAAGTCATTCAATATAGTCTCTTTTACCTTAAGTAGAGGTCGGCTAAAATAAATGAGAGTGATGACATCTCAAAAGCCTTCCTACTGAAGGGAAGACTCAAAGACATGGAATATAAGGACCATCCTTCAGGAAAAAAGGGAGCATATAGTCTCTTTCGTTGCTCTTAGTTGCTATGTGAACTACCAGAGGTGGATTCACTAGGAAGCAGCAGAGTCATGGGTCTAACAATTATTTAAACACTAAAAAATATACAATCTTATGTGAATCTATGTTGCTTTTTATTATAAAAACTAGAGGTGCCAGTGCACAAAATCTGTGCTCAGATATGGTTCCAAGGCCTGGCCAGTGATTAGGGCCTTCAGCTGATGGCAAGGGCTTTCGTTCATTCTGCACTATCCTCTGGTGGTTGGCACATGTCATAGCTAGTGATTGAACTCCTCCCAGTTGAACTCCTAAGGGGATACTTTGCAGATTAGCCTTTTATATAAAGAGATTAATATATTGATTAAAATAAAACAAATTACATGAAATATTTGGGTATTTCAGGTCACATTATAAAGTTACTTTGCTCTTAAAGAAAAAATAATCTATATTTAAAAGCTAGTTTCCAGAAGAAATGACTTTCAGAAATAAAAATACATCAGAATTATAATAATATATTGGGAGAATTATTATAGAAAATTGTGAAAGTAAGCTAAAATATCTAGTACTATGAGATGAAAACAGTTTCCAGTGGAGAGAAAAGGAAAGGAAATTCACATTCACTGCACCTTTATATAAAGCAGTGTGCTATTTTTTCTCATTATTTTATTTTACCTAATAAAATAGAAACATGAAGTGAACAGTTCTTCTGGAGTTCCAGGCGGAGAAAGCAAGGTTCAATGTACCCAGGTACACAGTGAGTGGAAAAGCCAGAGAAATCTATCCCTGAAGGGCATGTGCTGTGTTTTAAACCATGATTAACTGGAGTCTAGCCTATCACATATTTTGAGCAGTAATAATGCAAACATGTACAATCTGGGCGTGAATAATTTATTTAGCACTATCTGAATTACCTGAGTGAACTCCCAGAGATCACTAGGTCATTTTTATTTATAATATTAATTCAATGCCAGCAGGAAATCACATATTATAATAGTGACTAGTTTCTGATGAGAGTCTTTGCAAGGGAAAGCATATTTCTTCTCAATTGCAACTACAGAGGCTACAGATGTGAAAAGGGGTGATCATTTTTAAAAAAATTAAGAAGGTCATTAAAAATGAGTGCAAAAGATAAATATTGTTGCATACTTAAGGGCATTTTTACAGTCTAAGACACCCTACCAACCTCCACAAATTCTAAAATATTTAAATTAAATCTGGGGATTTCCAAATGTCAACTGTAATATTTAATGACTAACTCTTCCTAAGTATGCCACTGTTATATATTCCAAGATTTTTATGGACAGGTGTTCTCTTTTGCTGACTTGATTTTTTCACTCTATGTCTTTACCACTAATCATTAACTAATTCATACTAATGCAAGTTTTCACTAAACAATTTCATATGGTTAAACAAATGCTCACTGCTTTTAAGGTAACTCAAAGGCTTAGAAAATATTACAACATCCCCTGATATAATAAACTTGGATAACAAATTGTAGGCAACTATTAAATAAATTATAAAAAAATTGGTGGAAAAATCTGGACCACAGTTTGTCTTTCAAATCTGTGGAAAAATTAAAAAATCTTAAGTAAAAGTTGTTAGAAGTGGGTAATCATCTGAACAAAAAAGATACCAGTTTTATGCCTCAACACTTCTCCACAATAATTCCCAGATAAATTAAGAATTTAACACTTTAAAAAAAAACATAAAAGTACTAAAAGAAAACAAGAAGTTCTTGTATTCATTCTCTTCTACTTTAAAGAATGAAAACTGAATGGGAAATGCTTCTAAGTGTATTTCAAAGCTCAAAAGCTATAAATATATACAAATATAAATAATCTTATATGCCCCAAGCACTCTAAACAAAGAGAAGATTAAAAGACAAATTGAGAAAATGTTGGTAATTTTTATCAAAGGTTACAGTTTACTTTCTAGAATTAAATAAAGTTTCTATAAGTCAATAAGAAATAAAATGATGGATCAATCAAAAACTGGCAAGAAATATGAACTAACATTATCCAGAGGAAAAGATGGCTTTTAGAAAATAAATATGCTCAAAATCACCCATGATAAGAGGTACAAAAATTAAAACCTCCAGATCATGTTTCCCCCTTGAGCAATAAAATAATTGGATCACACTGTGAGAAAATGTATAGAACGCAGTCTTTCTCTTATGGGCAGCTGTGTAGAAAATTGGTGCCAAATTGGTAAATGGCAATTTGGAGAATATCTATTCAAGTTAAAAATGTGTATGCTTGTTGACCCAGCAATTACATCCATATGTCTTTCTGGTACATATGTACTAGAGGCCTGGTGCACAGGATTTGTGTACTGGTGGGGGTGAGGGTGCTTGGCCTGCAGTGAGTGCTGCTCACCCAGGTCAACTGAGTGGCACTCCCACTGTGGGAGCGAGCGTGTTGACCACCAGAGGACAGCTCCTGTGGTAAGCGTCTGCACCCTGGTTATCAGTGTGCATTATAGCAACTGGTTGATCGGTCATTATGGTTGTTCTGCCGTTCGGTCGCTGGGCTTTTATTATATAAGATAATTGCACACACTCAACTGATGTATATTCACTATAGTTTTGTTAATAATAGCAACATTTGGAATTCACAAGTTTGTGATTGTGTAACTATGTGCACATATAAAACAGAATATTGCACAGCCATTAAAAATAAAATAGATATGAAGTGATTTAATTGGTAGTTTCTCCGAAGGGAAAACCAGGAGCAGAATAGTATGAATAATATTCAACATTTACATGTATTACCAAATTTGGGGGGAGGGCAAAATCTGCTGGAAACTATATATAAAACTATATAAAATACATTTATTTATAATTTGTATAAAGTGTACACACATACACACACACACACACACACACATGCTCACGAGGCATTGTTTCTAGAGGTGTTTTTGTTTGTTTGTTTGTTTGTTTGTTTGTTTTTCCCTTAGTACTGTTGAACTTCATGAGGCATTTTCTTTGGTAGACTACTTGGTACAGAAGAAGGAACTGGAATCAGAATTGGAAGCTCTGTATACAAGTCTCAGCTTTGACATTTATAAACCCTGTGATTTTGGTTGAGCACCCTAACCTCTTTGTCTCAATCTATCTCAAGTATAAAGCAAAGATGAAAATCTTATTTTTATGAGAGACACTGTGTTATAGTAAATTGGGTCATGAGCCACAACCTCAGACTAAGGTTTTGTTGGTAGTTCTTGGCTTTTTGTCCTTGATAAGTGACTTAACACATCTACACTTAATTTTCATAATTTGTAAAATAACAGTGTCTATCTCTTAGCAGTACCAGCGAAGACCCTGAGACTCAGCAAGGTTAAGTGATTTAGTCAGAGACATAAGGGTATTACAAATAGGAAAGTCCAGATCAGATGTCTGACTAATGTTAATAACTTATGCAGAACAACATTTTCAAACAGAATTTCCTGTATGGAAATATGAAATGATGAATACAGACTTAAGAGTTCTTAAATTTTTTCTTGAGTAACATGAGTTTTTAGTTATCATTATACAACGTGAAACAGCTTTTAATATTTTGGGGATTTACAGTATATTAACTTTGGAGGGTTTTTTAAACCTTTCATTGACTTAAATCTGTGAAAGCTGAAACAACATGTCATTAATGTTTTATGATATATTTTTCAGCCTCTTTTTAAAGAAATATTACATACCAAAATAATTTTAAAAGTAAAAGTAAGTAGGACTTAATTTTGTCTTGGATTCTTGTGGGAGAGGGGACTTAGAAGTGAGTTTCAGGATACCTAACAATAAATGACACCACATGGACTGGAAATCGGGAAATTGAACAGCTGTGTTATTTTTGGTGAAGAGGATATGCCGCATTGTGTTCATTCTTTAACTTTAAACTCTTTGGGGACTATTTGAAGTAAATTTACATCTACTTTCCACAAACTAAAACAGTACAATAAATGCTATATAATAAACATAAACTTTAGAAATGATACTGGTTGGAGAATTTGACTAAGAACTAACTGTAGCCTAACTCATGCAAATGGTTTTCTCCAAGAACTCATATATGACATCGATGAATACGGCATCCAGTGCCAAATCCAATTCAAGGCTACTAACGTTTTTCCTTAAAGCTATCACACTCGATTAATAAGTCTATTATATCACTATGACAAATGCCTAATTCTTACTATCCAAAACTTGCATTTTCATATTTATAAGCATTGGTCTGAAATCAAAATTAGGTAACAAAAAAGCCATCTTCACAAGGAGAAGAAACTAAAGAAAATAGATGGCAGCAACTTATGCTCATAATTACCAAACAAAGTAAAAAAGCCTCATTCATATATTTAAAAACAAACAAATCAGCAGTATTATGTAATAAAATATAAAAGGAAGTAATTCCACTTATGTAAAAGGTGATTTAAGTAAAAAAAACTCTGTAGTGGAATAAACATCACTCTAGGACAGTCAATAGATATTTATTTAAGGACAAAGTAAATGATTTAAATACATATATTAACTACAAACCTTAACTTAGATTTGAAAAACTTAATTTTTTTTCAAAATCTACTGAGCATTCTTAGTCACTGAGTTAAAAACTGTTCTTAACCACTGAATCTATGTAGTAATTGGTGATAAAACATAGATTATGTTTTTGTTTAATGTTATTTGTTAAGTAAATATAAATTAAATAAATTCTTACATTATAGGGTTGCTCATTAGTGTATTCTGGTTTTATATTGGCTTATTGGGTCAAGATCTGAATTGGATGATGCTTGATAGCACTGTCTACCCTCTACTACCTGTTCGGTTCACAACACTTACTAGAATAAGCATATCTTAATATCCTAAATGATTGTGACATGTGGGAGTTACATAATTTTCAGAAATAACATGGCCTTATACATAGTATTCTGTAGTATTGGCAACAGTCTCATAAATTTCTGTAAAAGTAACATAGAAGTCTATCTGATTGTGATTTTTAAAGATAATCTCTCTAGTATTTTTTGGTTCCCTTGTCAAAATCATATATTTTTGAAAATCAGAGTAAGCTCATTGCAATTATTGGATGCTATGCCTTTCAGTGTAATGTCTTCATATGTGGAACTTCAAGTCAACACTGAAAGAAGAACATGTAAGAGACCCATGGAAAATAATTTGTTTTCATTATGACTAAGCAATCAGATTTGAAGGCATTCATACAAACTATTGAAAATTACCAACAAACGTGACAAGGCATTTTCTGAGACTTCCTGATTTTAAGGTTTCTAAAAAATAATATGGGAAATTATTTTCAATTTTTAAATGTATAATAACTATTTCTTAAAAGATTATCATGCACCAAGTAGTTCATCATCAGAACTGTATAGAGCCCTAGTTGCTTTGGCTTAGTGGATAGAGCATCAACCAGCAGACAAGAGTCTTTGGGTTTGATTCTAGCCAAGGGCACATATGGTGGCTGCAGGCTTTAGTCCTGATGTGCAAGAGGCAACCAATAGATGTGCATTAGATTGTTGTTTCTCTCTCTCTCTCTCTCTCTCTCTCTCTCTCTCTCTCTCTCTCTCTCTCTGTCTCTCCCCTTCCCTTCCACTCTCTCTAAATATCAATGGAAAAATATTCTTGGGTGAGGTTTAACAACAACAAAAGAACTTTCTGCAGACAAAATTCATTCAAAGACACACTTAAAATGTGTATATTTTATTGTAGGAGAATTGTACTATTGTACTCTAACTAAAGTTTATAGAGACTATAAAAGCGCTATGACTAGAAAACTAAGACTCACCTATATTTGGGGGCCAGGGTCATCAACTCTCCCCATATTCAGATGTGAAGACTTTTGTAAACATGTCCCCTCCAAGCAAATGCATTTTCAGTGTCCACAAGACTTATATGGTCACAAAAAGGCCTGGTCAATTGTTAAACATATAGATTCCAGGACCCACCTATGACCTCTGAAACCTGTATTTTTAGCAAGTAAACTATGTGAATCTGTGAATGGGCACATTTGAGAAAGAGGATTTTTGTTTCGCCAGCCCTGCTTAATAATAATTTTTCTACTCAGATTTCTAAGTAAAATTCTTCCAGTTCAAATTTATATTCTCTTTGAATTGTCCACTTTTTTTAATATGTTTTATTGATTTTTTTACAGAGAGGAAGGGAGAGGGATAGAGAGTCAGAAACATCGATGAGAGATAGACATCTATCAGCCGCCTCCTGCACACCCCTACTGGGGATGTGCCCACAACCAAGATACATGCCCTTGAATCGAACCTGGGACCTTTCAGTCTGCAGGCCAATGCTCTATCCACTGAGCAAATCGGCTTCGGCCATTTTTTTTTTAAATAGGACTTTACTTTCTAGAATTCCAGGTGTGGAAAATTGATGACATCTAAATCAATAATTCAAAAAATAAAGAGAATAAATACAAGAAAAAAATTAAAGATTTCCTACTTTGCTTCATTTTACAACAGATAATAGAGTGAAAGAAAAGAAAAATATGGTATTGACACTTCCAATGTCATCTTCCAAGGCATAACATAGCAACAATGCTAGTATCCTTACCTCCCAACTTATGATGTACTTTTCTCAGAAACAGAAAAAGCTTCAAGCATTTTTATATTTATTTAATATTTGTGAATCAAAACAAGAAAAGTATCACCACCAAAAAAAGTACTATATAATTTCATTACTTACTTGGAAAAACATATTTACTAATTTAAAAAGGGAATTTTAAGCTGCCAAGTGGTGACTGATTTCTGAGTGCAAAGAAATTCATTTTAATACACACTTGTTTTTATTATTAACACTTACTGAGGTTAAATGTGCAGTGACTATAGTTCTCTTTGAATAATGTGGTCTCAATGGTTGTAACTAACTTTTATCTTCACAAATTCTAAATTATTGAATTATTTCAATTATGGTTACAGAAACTTGTCCAAACTGTGTAATGCCTGAAATTTATGACACCTAGAATATACATTACTCCTGACTTGTTATCAGCAAGGGTTATTTATGTGTTTGGTTTTTTTTTAAATGAAGGTCTTTAAAGAAGCTACAGAGAAAATGGTAAGAGTTCTTTCTTTGTTTTTAGGAGCTTAGTATTCCATTGTGTAAATATACCAGTTTTTTAATCCATTCATCTGCTGGTGGGCACTTAAGCTGTTTCCAAATCTTAGCTATTGTAAATTATGCTGCTATAAACATAGGGGTGCATATATCCTTTCTGATTAGTGTTTCTGCTTTCTTAGGATATATATTCCTAGAAGTGAGATCACTGGGTCAAATGGCAGTTCCGTTTTTAGTTTTTTGAGGAAACTCCATACTGTTCTCCACAGAGACTACACCAGTGTGTATTCCCACCTGCAATGTATTTTTCTCCACATCCTTGCCCGCACTTGTCATTTGTTGATTTGCTGATGATAGCCATACTGATATGTATGAGGTGGTACATCATTGTCCTTTTAATTTGCATCTCTCAGATAATTCATGACTTTGAGCATTTTTCATATGCTTCTTGGCCTTCTGTATGCCCACTTTGGAGAAGTGTCTTTAGATCCTTTCCCCATTTTTTTAATTGGGTTGTTTGTCTTCCTTTTGTTAAGTTTGTCTTACCATTTACAACAACATGGATGGGCCTGGAGAGTATTTTGCTAAGTGAAATAAGCCATTCAGGGAAAGATAAATATCACATAATCTCACTCTTATGAAAAATCAAATGAACAAAATAAATTGATGGGGGTGGGGGGAAAAGGTCCAGACAGGTAAAATCATGGAACAGACTGTCAAACCTCTGAGGGAAGGCAGGGGAAGGTGGGTGGGTGGAAAGAGACCAACCAGTGAACTTGTATGCATATATACATAATCCATGGACACAGGCAATAGGGTGGTAAAGGACTGGGGTGGGGAGAAGGGATGGGATGGGAGAGGTCAATGGGGAGGAACGGATAAAATGCTTTCCACAATAAAGATATTAAAAAAAAAACAACACAACTATATAGGAATCATTTAGAATATGCATCAAAAACAGATTCCTAGACCTAGCTCCAGAAATAATTGGTTTAAATCTTAAAGGCAGTAGGCCACAAATCTGTTTCAACTAGATTCTTGGGCGATTCATATGCTAAAACAATTTGAGGAATCTGTATTTTAAAGAACTCTAAAGCTGATCAAGCTGATTCTTCTATTATCACTAAGGTCAGGTTCTGTCATAGTCCTGAGGCACACATGCTAACAGTGCTATGTTGACTGCTCAAAAGAACACTTTTCCCAAATTAAACAAATAATGAGACAATCACTGGGAAACCTTTTTTAGAACCACCTGACATTGATTTTTAGCTACTCCTTTGGAGGGCTTACTAAAACCACAAACTGATAGGACCAATAACGTTTTTTCTTGAAATGCCACAATACCTAAAGCAAAGTTACTTAATTTAGTCAATTGTTAAAGGATATATATCGTTGCCTCTATTCATAGAAGCAATTTTTAAAAAAAATATTTCCTGGCTGACAAAAATGAGTTGGTGCTAAGGAAGAGAGAATATTATATATGTAGGAACTGTGATTTAAAATTGTAAAATTCTAATGTCACAAATATCAAGGAAACTGAGAGAAGAGATCCGATAACTGAGAAGTAACCATAAGTTGTTTGTTGAAACATTTTTATTCTTTTTTAAAATATATTTTTATTGATTTCAGAGAGGAAGGGAGAGAGAGGGAGAGATTGAAATATCAATGATAAAAGAAGAATCATTGCCTCCTGCATGTTCCACACTGAGAATGTAGCCCACAATCCAAGCATGTTCTCTGACCCAGAATCTAACCTTGACCTCCTAGTTCATAGGTTGATGCTCAACCACAGAGCCATGCTGGCCAGGGTGAAACATTTTTATTCTTTATGTGTTTAAACATAATATTTTGTTTACTGATTACCATTCTTCTCTTTCTCCTCTCTTCCTGATTTCTGACTTTTCATCCTATCTTACCCACTTTCCTTATTCTTGTATTTTCTAATTTGTGTGTAACATGATCACTTTATGTTCAGTGAATAGTTTATCAAGTTTGTACAGTATGTACCTTAAATATTTGGAGGACAAAATTTGACATAAAACTGATACCACTTGATAACAAACCACATTATAACAGCATTTCTCTGAGCTTGTTTTAAATTGATCTTTGTCCAGTACAAAAATCCTATAATAATCAGCTATAAAAATGATGAGATAACCCGCAGGTAATCAAGAGTCACATTTTCTCTGTGTGGTGGAAAATGTGTTTTTGCAAGGCACGTGCATTAATTTAAAAAAAAAAAATCAGAATACATTTGGCATATATTTACTAAGGGAAAGATGAAGACTTTTTTCTGGTTTGTTTTTTAAAACAAACAAACAAAAACAAAAACACTACTTTTAAGAATGGCTCAGAAAAAGGGGCAGTCAGCACCAGTTTGCATAGAAATCGATGCCCTCTGAAGCCATTTACTAAAGAGCACCTTGACAATCTGAAAGAGTCAATGCATCTCATAAAGGGAATTTTCCAGGAAGCACAGAAAGGGTCTAGCAGAATATGTGTGTGGTGCCATTTTAAAATAAGCTAAGTAATTTATTGATAGAGCTCTCTTCTTTCATAACATTTTGAAAACAGAATGGTTTTAAACTTGAATAATCATTTTAGCAAGGTGAATCCTTCAGAGATAACAGAAAAAACAAAACTTGAAGAGATGCAATTACAATTAGGGCAAAGCCTTAATAAAAAATTGAGCACATGTTCCAATATGAATGTTTCTTCATATAAAAGTATGAATTATAAAATGACAAATTTATAATAACACATATAGAAGCCCTCTCACAAAAATAAAATAAAATAAAATAAAATAAAATAATAAAATAAAATGACATGTTTAGTCATGTTTATTTCATTTAATCTTTAAATTTTGGATAAATATGTTTATTCATATATTATTAAAATGATAAAATTACTTTCCCTTTTACAATGGCTTGATTCTCCAGTTTTAATTTACATATAAAAGTCTCCCTTAAGTCTAAGGCAGTGGTTCTCAACCTTCCTAAGGCCGTGACCCTTGCATACAGTTCCTCATGTGGTGGTGACCCCCACCCATGAAATTTTGTTACTGTTATGCATTGTGATGTAAATATCTGCATTTTCCCATGGTCTTAGGCGACCCCTGTGAAAGGGTCATTTGACCCCCAAAGGGTCGTGACCCACAGGTTGAGAACCACTGGTCTAAGGAAATATATACATACTAGAGGCCCAGTGCACGAAATTCATGCATGGGAGGGGGTGTGTGTCCCTCAGCCTGGGATCCCTTTTACAATCCAGAACTGCTGGCTCCCAACTGCTCGCCTGCCTGCCTACCACATTGCCTCTAACCACTTCTGCCTGCCAGCCTGATAACCTCCTAACCACTCCCCTGACAGCCTGATCAATACCAACTGCTTCTCAGCCAGCCCAATTTCCCCTAACTGTCCTCCCTTGCTGGCCTGGTCACCTCTAACTTCCCTCCCTTGCCAGACTGGTTGCCCCCAGCTGCCCTCCCCTATAAGCTTGGTCACTCCCAACTGCCCTCCCCTGCCAGCATCTATCGTGGCCATCTTGTGTCCACATGGGAACGACCATCTTTGAACACATGGGGGCGGCCATCTTGTGTGTTGGAATGATGGTTAATTTGCATATTACCTCTTTATTAGATAGAATGACATTGTGGGTAGTGTTTATATGTGTAATTTAATAGGTAAATAGTTATATGTTAATAGATATAGTAATTATATAGGTACTAGAGGCCCATTGAGTGAAGAGATTCATGCAATACACCTTCCTTCTCTTGGCTTCCAGCACCAGTTTTCTTCAAGTACCTAGGACCCAGGCCTGCACTCTGGCCAGAGTCTTCTGTCTTTGTTGCAGACTCAGGAGACTGCAGTCTTCATCTTTACTGTGGCTGGTATGCTGTTCCTGTAGATCCCTTCACCTCCAGCCCTCCCTCTCATGGCAGGCATCCTGCCCCACCCAGCCACTCTGTGCCTGGAGCAGCAAGGCAGCCATCATCTTTGTCCTTCTAATTTGCATATTCCCTTCTGGTTGGCTGGTAGTCGGAGCAAAGTGATGGTCAATTTGCATGTTTCTATTTTATTAGTGTAGATGGTGTAGATGTGTATGTCTGTAGTAGGCATATAAGTATGTATATATGTATATGTAGGAGGGGTAGAATGTGTGTGTGTGTGTGTGTGTGTGTTGCTAGAGACTTTGGTTTGACTCAGTATCTTAGTATAATGTATCAATAAACAGGTAATGAGTGAATCATGTTCCAAAATTTAACATTAACCTCTAACTATAAAATCTTTATATATCTTTGAAAATAAGCTATTTAACTTCAACAAAGTGTTGATATTTCAGCTATAGACAAATATAAACTTTATTTGGGATAAATTTTATTTTTAAAACTGCACATAAAAAACTTATTAGTGTTTAAGAGCACTAATGAATTTTATTAGTAAAATAATTAAAAAGATACTTCCCCATTACATATATTTTATCAAATTTTTATTTGATATATTTTCCATTAGCTCCAGTTTAAAAATAAATATGAGTGATGTCCTTCAAAGAAGTATCATATACACTAAAATCCAGCTTCTGCATTACCTCAATGTATTTTCAATTCACTGTACAATATAAGGACTACTACCTACTATATAAAGTGGTGGTACACTTACACAATGGAATGCTATGCAGCTATAAAAAAAAAGAAATTATTCCTCTTGAGACAGCATGGAGGGACCTAGAGAGTATTATGCTAAGCAAAATAAGCCAGTCAGAGAAAGACGAGTACCACATGATGTCACTCATGTGGATTCTAATGAACAAATTAAAATGACAAACACAATAACAAACACAATGGCAGCATAGCACAGACTGAAGGATCTCAGAAGGAAGGTAGGAGAAGGGGCCAAAAGAGATTTTCCAAAGGATTTATACACATACTAGAGGCCCAATGCACAAAATTAATGTAAGGGGGCTAAGCCCTTGCAGCCCAGCTTCATCCAGAAGTTCACCAAGAAGGACATCAGAAGGTTGCTTGGCTGTCTGGTCTAATTACCATATTACGCTTTTATTATTATAGACTAGAGGCCCAGTGCACAAAATTCATGCACAGAGGTGTGTGTCCTTTAGCCCAGCCTACACCCTCTCCAATGTGGGACCCTTACTAGCTGAAACAGCAGGTGTTAAATCTTTACCTTGACTTGGCCTGATTGACTATCCTTATGACATGGCACATGGATTCTCATAGAAAATGCAGTCTGAGAGAGAGCCAAGAGGAAGTCATAATGATGTTCATGACTTATTCTCAGAAGTTACACATAGTCACTTCTGCCATATTAGATTTATTAGAATTGAGTTACTAAGTCCAATTCATTTTCAAAGGAGATGTGGAGATATTTCTGACTACTATTGATAAAAGATAATCTATATTTATTTATGGTTCCCATGTCACTACCATACTTCAATAACAGAAATGTAGCCTATAATTATCTACCAGTTTTTAAATCATCCAATCATCCAAGTCTTGATTACTTTAAAATTTGATAAATGTTTATTTCTTCAAAGACAGTAATATTATTTTAATACTAGAGGCCCAGTGAACAAAATTCATTCATGAGGTGGGGGAGGGGTGTTCCTCAGTCCAGCCTGTACCTTCTCCAAACTGGGACCCCTCAAGGGATGTCCGACTACCTGTTTAAGCCTGATCCTGGTAGGATAGGGCCTAAATGGGCAGTCAGACATCCCTCTTACAATCCAGGACTGCTGGCTCCCACTGGCTAGCCTGCCTGACTTCTGATTGCCCATAATTATTTCTGCATGCCAACCTGATCACCTGCTAAGCCCTCCCCTGTCAGCCTTATTAATGCCTAAATACTCCCCTGCAGCCTGTGTGGCCCTAACTTCCCTCCCCTATAGGCCTTGTCACCCTTAACTGTTCTCCCCTGCATGCTTCATCACCCCCAATTTCCCCCCTTGCAGGCCTGGTCCCTCCCAACTACCTTCCCCTGCTGCCCCAATCACCCACAACTGCCCTTCTTTGCAAAACTGGTCCCTCCCAATTACCTCTCTTGCTGGCTATCTTGTGGTGGCCATATTGTATCCACATAGGGGCAGCCATCTTTGACTACATGGGGACAGCCATCTTGTGTGTTGGAGTGATGGTCAATTTGCATATTACTTTTTTATTAGATAGGATAGAGGCTGGTGCACGGGTGGGGGCCAGCTGGTTTGCCCTGAAGGGTGTCCTGGATCAGGGTGGGGGTTCCCCTGAGGCATGGGACAACCTGGTGAGGAGCCCGTGGCAGTTTGATGGCCAACCACACCCCCTGATGACCAAAGCAGAGGCCCTGGTAATTGGGATTTATTTATCTTGTATAATTGAAACTTGTGGCCTTAAGTGGAGGCCTGGGCCACCCACAGTGTGTGGGAAAGTTTGGCTTCTTCCATTGCCAGGGAAACCCAAGCCTCCTGCTTGCTCCATGGCCACAGTCATCTTGGTTGGATTAATTTGCATACTCACTCTTGATTGGCTGGTGAAAATGGCTTTGGGTGTAGCAGAGGTATGGTCAATTTGCATATTAGATAGATAATTTTATTAGATAGGTAACACAGAGACCATGGACACAGAAAATAGTGTGGTGGAAACCTGAAGTGAAAAGGAACCAGATGAAGGGGACAACAGGAGGAAAATGAGGCATATCTATAATACCTCAAGAATGAAAATAAATAAATAAATAATTTTACATTCATCACAAAAGGACTTTCCTTTTCCTAACTTCAAGGAAATCTACCGTGAACATCTTTCCATCAAACTGTCCTTCATATGTTCTTCTTCACTGGATTTATATATAGACCATAGAATTGCAAATTCTCACTCAGGTAAAACATTTAAAAAATTTTAGAGAGTATAATGGTGATATAATTCAACACAAATTATATAAAACTAATAAATGTGATCCATTTATTTTAAAAAAGAAAAAAAGTATATTCCAGGCATAAAATATGTGCTCTAGGAACCAGAAATAACAAGACAGATATGATCTGTGTTCTAGTGGAAATCAGTCTATTATAGTAATAAGAATATGACATTATTTACCTAACTAGAGTCCCAGTGCATGGCATTCATGCACTGGGGTCGGGGGTCCTTCAGCTCAGTCCGTTGCAGCCCGGGAGCCCTTGGGGGATGTCTAATGATGGCTTAGTGAGGAGTGGGCCTGAGCTGGCAGTTGAAGAGATTTAGCACTGCCGTGGAGACAGGAGAGGCTCCCACCACTGCTGCTGTGCTCCTCATCCCTGAGCCCGGGTTCTGGCTGAGCTGCACTCCCGCTCTGGGAGCCCACTGACCACCAGAGGCAGCTCCTGCATTGAGGGTCTGCCCCCTTGTGGTCAGTGCATGTCAGAGTGTCTGGTCATTCCACTGTTTGGTAGATTTGCATATTAGCCTTTTATTATATAGGATGTTACAACATTTTATCCACATTGCCTCTTGAGATAGAAGTGTTTAAAATTAGCAAAATAAATCACAGTCTACCTGGAATGAAACATCTGTAAAGATATTATAAAGTATATAGTAAATATATATTAAGATAATGTTAAATGTCATACTAAGATATCATCTAGCCTTATCATTTTATGTGTCAGTGATTTTACATAAATTCCTGTCCTCAGTACCTAGACACCACGCTATGTCATATCCTCCCTCCCCTCGTCCATCAGAGGCTTTTATCTTAGCTAAATACCAGGAAATTTTATAAATCTGAACAAGTTATTACATATTGCCCTGTTTCACTCCCCTAACATTGTCCTCACAAAGTCCCTCATCCACGTTAATAAACTTCCAGGTTTCTCAATATCGTTAAACTACTAGAAAAACAGAAACCCTGGGAAAATCCCATTGACTGCCTCCCTGTGTCTGCACCTGGAATTCTGAAGGCAGCTGGAAAAATTCACTTGTCCAGACCAGATGAGGGCTGACACCTGCGGTTATGCATGCTGTTCACAAATTCCAGAGTGCCCCGAGTCACAGTCACTCCCCAGTGTCCCCAAAACCACACTCTAAACCCAGGAGGGGCAGGAATAACTCTACACTCTCCAAGTTTAAATGTGTCCTTAAGGGTACTCAACCAACCTTGAAGTTCTCAAATGAACTTTTTCAACCACTACTGTGCAACCCTAAATTTAATTGGGAAACATTTAACTGATTTCAGACAGGGAAGTAATATCATCAAGTTTCCATTTTAGAAAATTCTCTCTAAATGAATATAAGGGGACGCACTGAAGGGCTACTGCAGTAATTCACGTTGCTGGAAGCTAGACTGTGACAGCGAGAGCATCAAAAAAGAGCCAGCTCTGAAGTTGGAAAGAAACGCTGAAACAGATATGGCTAGGGATCCCCTTCCCGCCCTTAAGATTACCTTTTACTAGAGTGTTTCAGAAAATTAAAAAAGGTAAACTAACAAAAAGTTAAAATATCTATCTCCAAAGTAAATAGGAGTGTGAAGAAAGAAAAAGGAAAAAGACATGGATGGCAAGTGTGGGGATAGGGGCTGCACAGTGAAATATCTCATCAGATATTGAGTTCACCATGAAGGCGGCCAGGGAGGAGCCTCAGGCGTTTAGGCAGAGGGGACCTGGCCCAGAGAACCAACCCAGAGCAGGGGAGCTCTGTGGAGCAACTGCTTGGAAGGACTTCTGGGCTCTGCTGTCAGTGCTTGCTCAGACTGCCCCAGACTGCTTCCCTCACCCTGGCACATGCCCTCCACCAGCAAGCAAGTGGCACCCACTCACCCACTCACCCACCTTTGACCTCCAACCACAAGGGCCTGAGCTGCTTCTGGTCCTCAGGAGCTTCAATTCCTGCAGCCCCAGGGCAGGGGGTGAGGTGAGTCTGTCCCAGCAGGTGTGGAGGGAAGAGGCTGGCCAGGTTGGAGGTGGGCCTTGGGTCCAAGCGGGGTCCCTGTGATTAAGGGTTGGAGGGGAGGCATAGGCTCTGGGCTCCTTAGGAGACCGTGTGGCCTGAAGAGGAAGCGGGTGGGACCTGTGCAGCCTGAGGAAATGGTGAGCAGCACAGGATTATGGAATATGTGGTGTTATCTGATTATTTTCATTCTTCCATCCCATGTAAGGATTTATGATCATTTATGGTGTGTTAAAATTGCTTTCTTTCCTCTTTTATATCTTCGGAGTAACTTTACTGTTCTAGAAACCGTTGGTGGTAGAATGAGTGTTAGGGAAAGTAGAGAGAAAGCTTAGCAATTTGATTGTTTAATTAAACTTGTTATTTTTAAATCATTGTAGATTTACAGTTTTAAGAAATAAATCCGATATATCTCATGCATCCTTTACCCACAGTGGTTAACATCTCAAAAAAAGCTATAGTATAATATCACCACTAGGATACTGATATTGATGCATATTGATGAAATAAAGATGCAGAACATTTCCAGAGTCACAGGGACCCTTCATATTGTCCTTTTGAAGCCACACCTTCATTCCCTATCCCCACCTTCTCTTAACTCCGAACAACCACTTATTTAGTAATTTCGAGAATGTTATGTAAGTAGAATCATACAATCAGTTACCTTTTGAGATTGGTTTTAGTCATTCAGAAAAATTCTCTGGAGATTCACCTCCATTATATGTATCAGCAGTTTGTTCCTTTGTATTTATGAGTAGTTTTCCACGATATAGAACTACCACAGATCATTCAATCATTCATTAGTTGAACATCTGGGTTGCTTCCAGTCTTACATAATTGTAAATTAAGCTGTTAGAAATATCCATACACAGGTTTTTGTGTGAACATTAGTCTTTATTTCTCTGGAATAAATGCCCGAGTGCAACTTCTGTATAAAATGAGTACCTTACCTTTCATGTGTCAATGGAGACTACCTCCATGTGCAACTACCATTGGAATTGTTTTTCTCTTAGAAATATAGAATCATTTTCTTTGTCTTCAGTTTTCATCTTAATTATGGCATATACTCATATGGGTTTTCAAGTCTTTCTTCTGTGTACGGTTCAATTTATTTTTTGAATTGAGGTTCATGTCTCTTGTCACATTTACAAAGTTTTTAGCCATTATTTCTTCAAGTATTTTTTTTAGGCCTACTATCTCTCTCTTTTCCTACTAGGATTCTGATGACAAAAAAATGTTAGATCTTTTATGATAGTCTAACAGGTTTTTGAGATTCTGTTTGTTTGTTTGTTGTTGTGTGTAGTGTGTGTGTGTGTGAATGTGTGTTTCTAGTCTATTTTCTCTTTGTTCATGTTTGCTAATTTTCATTGTTTTATCTTCCAGGTTATTGATTCTTACTTTTGTATCTTGCATTCTATACTGGAGTTCATTTATGGTATTTAATTTTGTTCCTGTGTTTTTGGTTTTAAAATTTTCATTTTGTGATTCTTTATATCTGATTTATTTAGCAAAGATTTCTATTTGTTGAGGCTTTCAATTTTTTTTTTCATTTCACTCAAGAATGATTATGAATGCTTGTTGCATTTTTATCATGCTCCCTTAAAAATCTTAATTCTAACATCTCTGCCATCCCAGTGTTGGTATCTATTTGTTTTTGTTTTTGTTTTTTCATTTAGTTGGAGATCTTTCTGGTACTTGATTGATGAGTGGTTTGATGTTGAAACATGAATACTTTATGTTATGCGATTTTTATGTCTTACTTAAACCTGTGTTTTGAATTGAATTTTTTTGACACTGCTCATCCCATCAGGGGAAAAGAAGGATACTTTCTCTTTACTTCCTGGGACAAGTAGATTTCAGGTTTTCCCCCTTGGTCTCCATTGACACTTGAAAAGGAGGGTTCTTATTTTATTGGGAGGTGATGGGATTTCTGATACCCCAAGTGGTCTCTACTGATGCTGCAGTAGGGGGGGGGCGGGGGGATGGGAAGAGGAGGTGACCTCATTTCTCTCAGGTAATAATGAGCATCGTGACTTTATTAAGCCTCCTTTTACACGATGACAGAGGAGAGAGATAGGAGGTTGGGGCATCTTATTACTACCCAGTGAGGGTTCATGTCCATTCTAATGGGATTGTAGAGGCCTCCGTTACATAGCTATGAGGGTAGAAGTCTGTGCCCCTGAGCCTGTGCTAATATGAACAGGCATGGGCCATGGTTTCTTTTTATTTTTCTGCAATACAATGGTTATTTTCTAAAACTACATTTTTGATTTTGTTAGGCTGCTCCTTTCTAGAGAGGCTTTTCTGTCAACCAAATGTGAACTAAAGTAAATTGTAGTGGAAATTGAGACTGGAAATCTCCATTAATCTGCAGCTACTGTCACCAAGTACTTAGATCCTGGTTTAAGAGGAACATGGAAGTGCCAAGAGAACTGAGAAACCTAACACCCCAATTATGAAGCACAAGACATGTAGGATCAAACATTGAAACTTTTTCATCTCATTTTGTTCATCAAAGGATGAAGGTGTAGGATTGGTTAGTTTCAGTGATCTCTTCTAGCAATGTAGCTTATTCATTTTTTTGTTGTTGTTGTTTAAAGTATTACAAGTAGTAGTACATATGTCTCCTTTTTTACCCCTATTGACCTCCCCACCCCGGCCTTCCCTACCCACAGTACATACCCTCACTTGCCCCCCCTCCATGTCTTGTATCCATTGGTTATGC